>JAWWEW010000054.1:3597902-3611585 GCA_035583185.1 Anabacerthia variegaticeps
CCGGCCGCGCTCTCACCTTCCGGCTTGTTTTCGGCGGCCATTTCCCCTCCGCGCGCCACATCCTCCTCCGCCTCCTCGCGACCGGGACCAGGCGCGCGCCGCCTCCTCCCGCGCCGCCGCCGGCCCGGCCGCCCCGCGCGCACCGCGCACGCCCCGCGCCGCCCATTGGCCGAGCCGCCGCACTGACACCCGCGCCGACCAATCGCGGCGGGCCGGGGGCGGGCGCACCGAGGGGATGGGCGCGATGGACAGCGCGCCCGACCAATGGGAGCGCGGCAGGGTTTCAGTGGCACGCGCCGCTGCCAATCAGTGGCGCCGCCGCGCGCGCGGGGAGGGGGCGGGGCGCGGCGCGTGACGGACAGCCGCAGCAGCCACTGAGGGAACGGCACGCTGAGACTGACAGACGCCGGGGCCAATCGCGCCGCAGCGGGGGCGGGACGTGGCCATTGACGCACGCCGCCGCGCGCGCCGGCGGCCAACCGGCAGCGCTCCCCTCCAGAGTGACAGCACGGCAGGCCAATGGGGCGCGCCGTGCGGGAGAGCGGCCCTGCCCCCAAGCCCCGCCCATTGGCTGCGCGCGGCCCCGGCGAGGACCGCCCCCTCCGCGCCCGGTGACCCCAAACAAAGGCGGCGATTGGCGGGGCCGCTCGGGCCGGCCCGCCCCGCGTGAGGGACCGGCCCCGCCGGGACACCAGCGGGACAGCACCGGGACAGCGCCGGGATACCGCGGGGGCACCGCCGGGGCACGACCGGGACACCCGGACACCCCCGCGATACTCCCGGGGCACCGCCGGGACAGCACCGGGGGGTGGTGGCGGCGCCGCCGGGAGGGAGGGAGGCAGGAGGGGAGCGGAGCCCCCCGGGGCGGGCACAGCCCCCCGGCTCTCTGCCTCCTTTCTGCGAGGCCGGAGAGGCCCGGTGGCGTCCCCCGCCCTGGCCCCCCGATCAGACATCAAGTCCCCACGGCCTTGGGGCGGGGCGGGCACCGAGCAGGGCGAGCAGGGGAGGCTTTGGGGCCCGGTGTGGGGGAGCCCTGCCCGCCCCACGGGCACAGCCTGGCACTGGAGGCTGCGAAGGCGCTCCCGAAAATCGCCCTGTGCTTCTCAAAGCAGGAGGAGCGGCACGTCCTGGCCTGGCTGAGACCCCCCCGGCCCCTGTCAGAGCTTGATGGTCACGGGCACTTCGAGCAGAGCCCCGTGGAACTGGACCACAGCTAATGCCTGCACAATGCAAACCAAGACTGGAACGGTTCTTCCCTTTGATGTGTGTTACTAAACACGCAAAAAGGATATTTTCCCTTAGATCCTCCTGGGAGCGGAACTTCTTTAAAAAGACCTGTTGGTGCTCTGGCTTTGCTAAGGACAGGAGCTGTTTCCGAGCCCAGACGAAAGGAGGATGGTGTGATGGGTCTTCTAAGACAGAAGAAAGGAAAATTCCTTTTTCCTATTTTCAGCAGCTGCTAATCTCATGGAGCGTGAAAGGCACATTGATGAAGAGGCTCCAGAATGACAGGCTCACTCCCGATGGTCAGAAAGCTCATCTGGTACAGTGTCCTATAAATACCCACAAATACTAATGCAGCCACAGGATCAGCTAAGACAATTGCTTCCTTCAGCTCTTCAAAATATGCTGAAAACAGAAACTTTCCTAGTTGCCACACTGGCAAAGAGCTACCATTTTCTTGATGAGTTCTGCAGAATTTATGTCTTTCCTTGGATATTTATTCTTCCAAGACGATCCACATGCTTAGCAGAGACACAAGGTAGTCACACACGGTTGTTGCACAGTTGGCATTGTGGCAAAGGATAATACCTGACTAAAAGAGGCATCCCTTGGTGCTGAGGGATAGCAGGCAACTCCCTGATTCAAGTCCCCGACCTTTGGGTGACACCTCACTGGGGTATGCAGGGTCAGCCCACGCTGAGCTCCTCCCCAGCACCCCACATGGGGCGGTAGGTGCTGGAGCCCCCACAAACTGACCTTCCTCACTGCCTCTTCCTCAGCAAGAAATAGGCCCCTGACTTAGTCAAGGAGCACAGCCCACAGTGATCTGCTCTGAGCCAGCTCACCTCCAGCCACGTGGCTCTCCCGCCCCAGGGATGTCAGGCCAGCATTCACAGGGGGCTTGAGCTTCCATGTGGCTATCCAAGCAAGTAACAAAAAGGAGATGAGAGAAGTGGGGCCAACACAGCTCCTCCAGCTGACACAGATCCTCACTCTGATGCCAAACACAGCAATGCTGGGTAGCTGTTGGGTTCATTTTGCTGCGCCCTGTGCTTGTAGCTGATGCCACAAACCCAGGCTGCTCCCCACATACACAGAGCAGCTGCTGCCTCAAACAGCCATCCTGTGTTTACCAGGGAGATGGGCACAACTGTTCATTCTGGTCACAGCCCTCACTTCAGTATTCCTGGCACCCTCAGAACAGGGAACTGTGGGAACTCCACATGGGTCACATCACCCTGGGAACACCCTCAAACATAAAGAAATGCCAAGTCAGCTCCATGCACACATAGGAGTGTCCATCTCTCTCTTCTCTACGAAGCTTGAGCTGTTCCTTCTGTGCTTCTATGGCTCATTAGAGTAACAAGGTCCATGATCAGAGAGACAAGGTTGCTCAGGACACCAGCTGCTTGTTCCCAGCCAGTACAGCCTTGGGATGGAGGAACTGCTGCTGCACCAGTAGGAAACAGCTCCACTGCCAGGACTAACACAACCACCCTGGCTACACAGCAGCATGCACCCTGCCCTATCACGTCTTTGGGAATGCTCTCTGGCTTCCTAGATCCTTCCTGGTCTGCAAAGACTAAGCAAATTTGTGTGGATGAGAATGAATAAAGCATTTTTAAGGGGTTACTGAAGCAGGGTACAACCTCTGCTACGTTTAGCTAATGAAACCATTCTCCTCCTCAATATGAGCTTTTTTCACCAGGAGACACAAATCCCTAATGAACTGGTTCTCCCACACCTGAAATCATACCTAATGTTAAGAGCACACACAGGTTACTACAGCAGTGTGATCTGTGCAATACCACAGATGCTGTTTGAACAGGGATTTTTCATCCAGCGTACCAGCAAAGCCCCAAATATTTTCATTTAATTCCTGTGCAATAAAATGATAAGAAAGAAGCCATTTGAATTGAAGTGCTGCTGGTATCTTTCAAGTTTCCCAGCTGCCACTGTTTAAAACTCAAATTGCTGTTAAGGCACAGAGGTACTGAACTGCACAGGATTCCATGCATGGATCGTGTGGCTCGCTCTTACCTTTCCAGGGCCACATGCACAGATAAGCAGCAAGAGAGGAGATGTACTAAGAGTTTGTGCAGTCTGAATCATGAATAATTTTTATCAGCACACTGATAAAAGCTGCTGCTATGATGACGATTGGTGTCTGGGTTTGTTTCATTAAGAGGGAAGTGAAATACCAAGTTCTTTTAAAAATCTTCATTGCCATTCAATGGCAGATGTGGGTCTAGTTTGGTTAATTGGGTTAATGTGATGATTTGGCATGCTGAGCTATATGCAGAAGTAAAACTGTAAAGAATATATTCAAATATCCTGTTACGGATATTCAGCAAATTACACATCACCATTGTTACGGCAAGCAGCACAAAGGAAAACAGTTCAGACAGGTTTAATAGCCAAAATGACAATGTTGGAACCCCATTTCTTGTGAATCGCTTGCACAAAGTTACTCTGTGATTTAGAAGCAAGGAATGCTAAATGTTTTCACAAATATACTCTCAGGAGTGTGAAGAGAAATGCTTAAAAAACCCCATGATAGAAGTGAAATGCTTTTGCCCTTTCCTCTCTCCACTTACAGAATCCAAAAGGTGTTTTTGCTAGGAATAAACTCAAGACTTAACCAAGACAATGTGTGTGGACTCACTGTTACTCTCAACACTGCATTTGTAATGTACAACTGCCAATTCTGAGGTTCAGTAAAATCAGGTAAATATCCCAAAACATGCATTTCTTCTGAAAGGTTCTCCAGAGCATTACACTGTGCCTAAGGCTCTGCCATCCAAGTAACTTGCCCAGCATGATATGTGGAAGTTGAAGAGAATATACATTACCAGGACCTAAGGATACTGAACTCACTCAGAATGGATGAAAGCACATACTGCCCTAGCAGGATACTGAGCTCAGAGCCCTTCCACACTATGGGCTTTAGACCCATCCTTCTCACCATTCCTTCTGCAATTCTGAGCCCACTTATTTCCCTCAGAAATACAAAATACAAAGACTACACTCAAATCATCTCTAGTAAAACTGCAGGCTACAGGGAATTCATGCCAGGCTAAAGTGAAGCCCAGCCCAAGAGCTTTGGTCTCTTAAATGCACCCCGAGGAGAGATGTTTTGTTCTGCAAAGTCCCATAAAGAGTCTGTGGATATTTAAGCCAGTACCCTTAACATGAACCACAGAATTTACCTGTTTAACCAAGAACAGGGCCAACAATGCTTTGTTCCTCTATACAGGCACTGGCTCCGAACAGGAAACATGTGACTGCCCTGGGGTTGCAGTGCTGGAGCCCCAGTTATTCCAGGACAGCATCACCCAGCTCCAGGGGGCCCGACACATGTGCCAAGGGTCACCCTTTGCTGCAGGCAGCAGTGCCAGGGAGCAGCTGCCCCGCTGTGCCCCACATGCTGCCCCTGCAGCCCCTCAGCCTTTGCTCCCTGCATGACAGACAGGGGTCTGGCTTCACTTTGGTGCCTGCTCCCAGCATCCTCGTAGCACTAAAAAAGTAACAATTATTTTGCCCTAATATACACCCATAAGCCAGTTAGAGGAGAAAAAACTGAAATATGAGGTAAATTAAAGTTTCCAGCTAAGGGGATTTAACAGTAAGTCACCATAAAATTCAGATAATTTATTTTTTCAATTCTGCAGCAACTTTCTCCAATTCATTTGGACCAGCTATTAGAAATTATGTCTCAAAAATTAAAGAAAACGTCAATTGACCATTATATCAAATTCTAATTTTAGCAAGAAAAAAAAGAATAATTAGGCTGTGATTTATTCCGGTAGTCAACTTACATTAACAATTTTACCCCATGTTTATGTAATTCTGGCAAATTCAAATAATATATACAGTGCTCATAAGCACTGGGCTAGATTTAGTAAAGACAATTTCCTACGGTATATCCAGGACATTTCTCTTTGCTTTCTGTTCTAATAAGACAGTCGAGTTATTCCATGTATGGAGAGACTGTGATTGTCATCCATGGCCGCCTCAGTTGGAATTTTAGTGCAGTCTTCAAGGAGGGTCATGGAAGGATTGCTTTTTTAATTTTCTTTAAGCTGTCATCCTCCTGTAACAAGCTGAATAGCCTGGCTGCTCTCTGGGAATGGTTTAGCCCACATCCTAACCCCTCTCCCATGCTAGTATAGAAAATCCACCTATTCCCCAAAGAGAAAGTACCAATCCAGCGAAGCCCCAGTGGTGCAGTGTTGGCAGCCAACTGGCCCTGCTCCCAGGGCTGCACAGCTCCCAGCTCAGCACTGGCCAGGGAACACAGTGCCACAAAGCACAACCCTCAGGTGAGTTCAGGATCAGATCTCCAGCCACACATGGAGCAAATAATACCAGAAAAGGATGTTTAAGATCCCTAGAGGTATGCTCCTAAATTTGTGTTCCTGCTTTTAAACAAGTATCTTTTCCAAGACACTTAACTCCTCTGGAATTTGGCTATTGTCTGCATTAACTGAATAAATACATATCTGGGAGCCAATCCAGTCACCAAGGTATGAAACTGTCAGCCTCAGGCACTGAAAACAGAAGAATGAGTAATGGAAGACAACGGAAGAGCAACAGGAGAACCAAAGGAAGAGGAACTGGCGATGGTAACAGAGGCAGAAGGTGCTCACAGCCACGGAGATTTCAGAACTGGAAGCCAGAGGCAAAGTCAAATTTACTTGAGTCAGTCTGCTCAGACAGCACTATCCTGGCTCTGCCCTTTGCCCAAAAACCTATCCTGGCACTACTGAACCAAGTCCCTGATCATATGCTCCTGTGATTCCCTCCAGGAGCATCATTAGCACACAGAGCACTCAAGCTTTCAATTAAAAAGCATCATTGCTGAAAGCATTATCCCAAATCTTTCTAGGACTCCACCCCAATTGGGCTCTGCCATGCTCTAAATTCATAATGCAAAGGAACTTCCCTGACTATTCCCATCATTATTTATGAGCAGGTAAACCAAATGGAAGAGTAATTCCAGTGTCACCAATTAGAATCACTTGTGCTTTGCTCCCAGTGGCACCACGGCAGGGCAGCTGATCCAGTTCTCTTGGGCTTTATCACACAAACCCCTTCTGTTCTGTCAGCAAGGGTACACAGCAGGTCTTACAGCAAAAATGATTGGTTTAATATTTTCTCACTGGTTTTAGCTACAGAATGGAGTTTCTTTCTGGGTCTGCCTAAACCCTGTCTAACCATTAAAACTATTCTTTCCCATGTGACCCATGAGAGTTGCACAGAATGAGAAACGTATCCAAACAGTAGCTGCAGCAAATACGCAAAAATAACTCGTCTTCACTGAGATGGGCTCATCTGTGAGTTCTGACTTTCCCCTGATCTTTCTCCCCTGAAGGACTGGAACACTAATACTGGAACAGTAATACTTTTTCTCCTGAAGTGGAATAAATCAGTTCCTACACTCTCAGTATCAGAGTGAAAATTAAGACGAAAAAGAGTAAAGAATGCAGAAAACCCCTTTTACTCCACAATAATACAATTTGCTGCTGATCCTCAGTTGCTAAGACAGGCGCATCAATTATTTATAGAACCCAGAGTGTGACATATGAAGTATTTCAGCCTGGGACAGCATGAAGGTAAAACCAGGAACATGATCCTGTCAGTGCTGCAGACAAGGACAGAATATTCCTACACAGATTACCCTTTTATCAAACTACAAATTGCCAAAGGTCCCTATGAAGTGCCACTTTCAGTGTTAAGTGATCTGCATTCTCCTTTTGACAGTGTCAGACTGTATTTAATGTTTATTTAACATTTACCTAAAGGGCCATCTCTGCCAGAGAAACAATGCACAGTAAGTCAGCATAATGTCACCTGAAGATTTACCTGAACATTTACCCCCCTGAAACCCAGGACCTTCCTTGGAATCTGTTCTTATGTCCACCAACAGCCCATCATGCACACTGTAAAACTTGCTCCACATGAGCAAGCTTTCCCAATAATTTTAACAATCAAAATTCAAATTTATATTCTTAGTAGCAATACTGAAAGTTTATCTGCACAAAAGCGCTTGTATGGTTCATAGCAAGTTTGTTGAGAGTGAAGATCTGGCTTAAAACTCCCAAGGTTGCAGTGAATGGCTCATCTGAGGAACTAATGTGTACTACTCAAAAATACCCACAATTTCTTGGAGGAAAAACCCAAACCAAAACCAATAAAAGCCCCACAAACAAAATCAGAAAACCTTGGAGCCCAAAGTTCTACTAATAGCCACCAATACGTAAAACAGCCTTACTAAAATGTAATGGTAGGTCTATCCAATATTCTATCTCAAATCAAGTATTTCAGAGCTGGAGGAATTCTAACTGCATCTCTTCCTCCTCCTCCTCCTGCCTTGCCTCTGACTCCAAGGACAAGAGCTTCAAATACAGTGACTAAGAAATTTTGTCTGACAAACCCATTACAGAAAAGGACTGAAAAAAATTTGCACTTTCAGATCAAAGGATACAAGGGAGTGATTTGCATTCTTTTCCTGACTGCTTGCAAGACATGGGCTAAACACCGACAGAGTTTGAGGTGCTCTGAAAAGCAACACCTGCACCTGAGTAAGAGAACTTGCATCAGCAGAGAGGCTACAGGACCCTGAATGCTGCAGCTCTCCCTTGGACAAACATCCTCCTTTCCTTGCTCAAGAGCTCTGTCTGTCAGCCCGTGTCACTGGAGGGGCAACACACACACCCCCTCTTACTGCTCACCAGCTCCAGTGTTGGCAGGACAGCCAGCAAAACAACACATATTGCCTGGTGCTCCCCTGCAACTGAAAACATAAATGTGGACACAACTGAGGGAAAAAACAAAAAACAACAAGCTAGTCCAGCAGGCAACTGTCTGTCCTCAGGGTCACACCAAACACCACATGCTGCAAGGAAGCAGAAGTACAGGACTTGGCAGCACCTGAAGCACAACGCCTGCAGAAGGGATAGTACTGATGCCAAATCTGATCCTTTCGGAGCAGCCCAGCCACTGCTGAGTGGACAGCACGTGCTGCGATGCCGGAGCTGGCACTGGTGATGCTGAGCACAGCTAGTGGCCACTGGCCACCTTAAAGCACCAGCCCCACGCATCTGTCCCGCGCCAACTTTTAGCAGCACTAGCAGTAAAATAACATGTCTGTTGAGCTCTCAAAACTGCAGTAAATACTGAAAAGCACCTCCCTGTTCCTCATTTCACCTGGCCTCGTGGGTGCTGCAACCACCATGCTGTGCTGGCTGGGCTCCAGAGCCCCAAACTGGGAGCAGGAGGAACAGGGAACACATCCTGGCTCTGAGGAACTGGCACCACCGTAGGGACATGGCTCCTGCCAGCACTGACTCCACTTTTACAGACTCAAAGCTCTCCACACTGACAGTGAAGAATTTTGAAACTCAAAGAATATAACAGATTTGCATCCAAGTTTATAGAAATAGCTGAAAAATACATCAACAGCCTCAACATATACATATCCAGAAAAAGAACAGACAAAACTATCAGATCTCCCAAAATATGAATTGACAACAACAGAAACTTGTTCATTATTATTTAAAGTATCCTTGAATACTCAACTCTGATGTTATTAAACTAAAACTTGTATCATCATATATTTGAACTGTAGGACAGCTTATTCAAGTTAGGATCATTCCAAAAAACCCAATCTGTGTTTCAGAATATATAGAGAGGATATTTTGAACATGGGCAGGGTGCAGAGCTCTGCCCCATGACAGGCTCTTAGTGTACCAGGCTAGAAGGCTCCAAGGACACCAAAAGCTCCAGTTCACCAAATGGCACCAACACCTAAATTACTGTGAGTTCCTCCCTGACTGCTGAAGACAAATCTTCCTGCAGAATAGAACTGTTATTTATACATACCAACCCTCTACATGCTACAAACAAGATCATCCTCTGCTTGCCCCAGAAATGCCCTGGTGTCCCACACACCTGCTGCCAGAGAGAGCTCATAGACAAGGGCAACACACAGTTCACTCCTACAAACCTGGAACACTTTCAAAGAAAACATTTGCTTTTGACTTTTGGGGGATTGAAGTCAGTCTGCCCTAAATAAGCATGAAAATATCCCAATGAGGGATACATTACTACTAAAGATTTTCTTGCTTCTCATCAGTTGCTTCAGCCACTTCTGCTGCCACTGGATGAGCATAACGAGGCCTTTCTAGTGCGCAGTGCTCTGCAGGTGTGATTAAATCTGCCTCTTACCTCCCCAAGTCCCCAGGTGGACTATCATGCCTCTGTTACAGAGATAATTTCTCAGAATGAAAGAGCCAATAAGAAGTGATTCCTCTGGGCATCTCCACAGCATTAACACCAAATGCAGTAAAAGACATCAGAGTAGCAGAGCAATTCAGCCCTGGTGGGCACACCTGTTTGCAGAGCTTTCCCAACACTGCGCCTGCCCAGGGCATGTCCACAGCTGGAACAGGCCATGGCTGACTGACCCACCCTCCAGAGCACGGCACTGGCTGCAAATGGACACATCCACTGCAGCTCTCTTTTCTGTTTTTGCCCTCAGCACAACCATGGCAGCAGAGACCTGGTGTGACTGCTGGGCTGGTGGGGCAGGGAGAGCTGCTGCACCTACAAGAGCACACATGCAAGGACAGGGTGGAAAGGACAAGTCTCATGGGTTTTAGGTACAGAACGACGCAGCTTTGGGGAAAGCCCGAGCAGAGATAGAGCAGCCAGGAGTGAGAGGCGGCACTGGGACTTCATGCAAAACAGAGGAGGAGGGAATTCAGAACACTGAGCTCTGCTTTGAGGGGGTGTGCCATTTGCCTCATGAGGAAAGGTACCCCACAAAGTCCCACAGGCTCTGAAATGCACTCAATTAGCTGTTCCTTTTACCTTTTTGTTCTACCCAGCATTTCTTCAAGAGCACTGTCATCTCTGGCTTTGGCATCCTACTCATCATCTATGAATTCATGTTGCCGTTTCCTCCCTGAAAGGAAAAATCCCATAGTCAGTCATTTGCTACATAGAGGAAAGGACACATTTGACAGAGTATTTTTGCCACTATTCAAGTTCAAAGACCACACTGCTCCGTGAGCAGACAGGACTGCACGTTGCGTTCTCCACTATGGTGTCATTCAGCCACAATAAATCAGCACATGTTGACTTCAGAAACTTACCCAGAATTTATCTATAAGCAGCTAAAAAGCTGTCATTGCCTCAGCCCTGCCTGAAGAGAAAGAGCAGGACAATAACTCGCCCAGAGTAAAAAAATTCCTAGCAACAAGAGAGACTTGTGCCAAGCAAATATCTTTATTTTACTTTAAAACATTCTGAAAGTGTTAATCTATATGAAAAAGAAGCAACACAAGACTGAAGAAGCACGTTTAGTGTTAGGGAAGCCTTCACTTCACATCACATGAGCCAAATTAAAAATAAAACTAAACACAAGCGTATAAAGCGGAGACAAAAAAAATCAATTTTCTCAAAGACATAACATGAGAGACTCCCACAGGAGTTGGCAAATTCTGGAAGGAAGAAAGAGATTATATTTTATGGGAAGAGATTCAATAACCATTCTTTTCCCATAAAGCGAGTGATGGAGGATTGTCACTGCTCCATAGACACCCTGTGCACATTTCAGGAAAACAGTAACAGGAAATCAATACCACCTTTTATACGTGCAAAGACATTATCTCTCTGGACTTCTAATACCAACAAATGGGACCAAGGAAGTCCTTTACTAGAATTTAGCAGTCAGCATTACTCTGGCTGAGAAGAGAGGGCAGGATGCTACTCTACATCCCTGGAATTATTTTTTTTAATTTTGTTTTAAGAAGTAACTCTGCTCAAAGCGTCACCCTCCACTGGTGCCCAGGAGCCCCTGATGACAGCACATCACAAGTGTAACAGTGCTGGGCCCCGGCGCTGTCGCCCCATCCAGACATCCCCTCTGGCTGATGCTGTAGTCATTAGAGGCAGGAGCTTTGTCAGGGTGTAATTTGACAGCTTTGACAAGCTCGACTGAATTTATGGCACTTTCTAGTTTTTCCCTCCATTGAGCTGCAATGGAAATAAAGTTAATATTAGCAAAACCACTCTGAGCGGGTGCAGGTTCCCAGTGCTGACTCCATCATCCCAGTCACTGAGAGAATCTGCTACCCTGAGCCCCTCACAGTCCCCTGCCACTGCTGGGGCCAGGAAGGGCAGCTCTATCCAGCCCACATGCACAGAGGAGATTCCATCCATGAAGGTGTATCTCTGGCTCTGCCACAGCAGAGGTGAATCACCACTAGGAAGGCTACTCACAGCTCACTAGAGGAGCATGCTGCACACACAGAAGCAGCAGCTGTGGTGTCACAGGTCTGACAGCACACAGCAAAACCCAGATCAGTCTCCTGGGGGCTGCTTCCCTTGCTACAGGGCCTGCATCCCACATTCTGCATGCAGTGCAAGGAACCTGCAAGTAGCAACATGGGCAAGACAAACACTGCACCACAGGCCAAACCTCAGCCACTCAGTAAAGCACAAACAAGCACTTCTCTTTATTTCTTCCTTTTCTTTTCTCCCACCTCAAATTGCTTTTTGCCATAGATGTTACATTTCCTTTGTTATAATGCTCTCTCTACATGCTTAGAAAGCACAGTTCATATTTAGCTCCCTAAAGTCGTATTTTTGTCCTCCCGTATTCCCCTGCCAAGATGTGACACCTGTGGAATGTTCCCAAAAAATTCCCCTGAATCATTGGTGATGCGAGAGAACAGCAAGCAATGCTGGCAATGAGCAGCTGGGTCTTTTAGGAAAGCATTAGATCAATCTGTTAAGGGGAAGGATTCCCCAGTAACTCTGGCACAAACACCCCTTGAGGATCACGCAGCTCCCAAATCACATTAGAAAAAGAGCAGAATTATGACAGGACCAAAATCCATGGGAAATAGTGTTGCTATGGCAACTGACATCCTCAGAACTCAAGTCTCCTTTGCATTGTTGCACAGACTCAATGACTCCTAAACCACGTGGAAACAAAATCCGTCTAGCAGGTGGGTTCATTGAGGAAGAGCAGTGCTAGACATGTTTCCCTGCAGAACAGACCCTCTTCCACGTGGTTTCTCAGAAAAGGAGCCTTTGTGCACCTCTTGTTCCAAGCACTGCATCTCGCTTACCAGGAGCGCAGAGGAACTGCTATAAAATAATCAATACTTCCTTGTTAACTACCCTTGGATCAAGGAAAGAAACCTCATTAATTATTAAAACATTCCTGTTTTCAAACCAAAGTTACGTGAAGATAAAATCCAAAGCAGATGAGCTGAGCTTCAGAACAGGAATACACAGTTCCAGCCCCACACTGGGCTGTGCTGGTGTTGATGAGAGGTCTTTCAAACACTCCTCTTTACAGACAGCAGTACCTGAAAACCATTCCAGCATCCCCCTACAAATATGAGACTCAGCCACTGGGGAACATCCACCCACGAGCAGGAAAGGCTGTATTTGTCTTCCTGACAGCCTTATCACAGCACCCAGCCTGTCTGCCAGTATGCTTTAAATGGCACTCAGGTTAACGCACCGACTGGGCAGCCTTTCTGCACAAAGCTCTGTGCTCTGCACATTTTGGGGGCATTTCCTTCCATTTCGGTACCGGTCAGACCTAGGCAGTGCCCACTCAGGGAGGGCTGAACGCCAGGCCCTGGTTCTCTACTCCACAAGCCAAAGCAACCCTACTGATCCAGGGAAAACTGCTCCAAATCTGCTAGTGACAAAGGAGCACAGTGTGTCCCTGCCGGCCGTGCTGTGTGCCCGCAGCTCCGACACCGCCGGGCTCAGCTGTGCTCGCCTCCGGCCCCGGGATGCTGAGCCCGACCGGGCTGCCCCGCTGGGTGTCGGTCATGGAACGGCGACCCGGTGGTCACAGCAGGGCTTGGGAATCGCCCTCCTGCACCACTTGCCCTGCAGGTCCTGTCACTGAGCGGGGTGAGCCACGGCCCTTTGGGCAGGTCCCGAGGGCGCTGCGGCACCGGGGGGACACCGGGGATGGCACCCGGGAACACCGGGGGGACACCGGGGGGACACCGGGGAGGGAACCGGGGGGGGACACCGGGGGGACACCGGGGATAACACCGCGGGGGGATACCGGGGATGGCACCCGGGGACACCGGGGGTGACACCGGGGATGGCATCGGGGGACGCCGGGGGTGACACCGGGGATGGCATCGGGGGAAGGGAATCAGAGGAGACACGGGGATGGCGCCGAGGGTGACACCGGGGGAAGCACCGGAGAGGAGAACCGGGAGGGGACACCGGGGGAGGAACCCGGGAGAGGAACCTGTGGAGGAACCGGGGATGGCACCGGGGGACACCGGAGGGGGGAACCGGGAGGGGACACCAGGGGGGACTCCAGGGATGGCACCCGGGGACACCGGGGGGACACCAGGGATAACACCGGGGGGGGACACCGGGAGGGGAATCTGGGGGGACACCAGGGGG
>JAWWEW010000054.1:3611685-3635551 GCA_035583185.1 Anabacerthia variegaticeps
AGGAATCTGGGGCGACACCAGGGGGAGACACCAGGGATGGCACCGGGGAGGGAACCAGGGGAGACACCGGGGGGCGACACCGGGGGAGGGGGTCACCGGCGATGGCACCGAGGGTGACACCAGGGGGGACACCGGGAGAGGAACCGGGGATGGCACCGGGGGGAGAGAACCAGGGGAGACACCAGGAGAGGCATCGTGGGGACACCGGAGGAAGCACCGGGGGATGGCACCGGCGGGGGGGCACCGTCCGAGGCAGCGAGACGGGCACCGCACCTGGCGCTCCCGGCCGGGGAGCGGGGCGCACGGAGGCCCCGAACACCGCGGCTCCGCCACGGCCGCCGCTCGGCCGCGGAGCGACCTCGCCCGCAAAGACGCCTCAGGGCGGGGGGGGGATACGCGGCCGGAGCTGAGAGCGCAGCCGGAGCTGAGAGTGTGGCCAGCGCTGCCCGTGCCCCGGTGCCGGTCGGCGCTCCCCTCATTCCCTCCCTCATTCCTCCCTCACTCACCCCTCACCGCCTCCTCCTCCTCCTCCTCCTCCTCGCGGCTCCCGCGCTGCGCACGCGCACACGGCCGCGCGCGGCGCGGTGCGCCCCGGTGCGCCTGCGCGCTCGGCGGGTCCTCCCGGCCGGCGGGGGGCGCTGCGGCGGCGGCGGCGGCGGGGGCGGCGCGGGGTGAGAGGTCGGCGCGATGGCGGCGGCCTTGGACGAGGAGGCGCCGGACAACCAGGACTACTACGGGCTGCTCAATGTGCGCCGCGAGGTGCGGCCCCGGGGCCGGGGGCAGGGCGCAGGGCAGACAGCCCCGTGCCCAGCGCGGAGGGAGCCGGGCCGGGGCAGGCGCTGCGGGCGGCGGGGCGGGGGAGCCCGGGCAGGGCCGGGCCGCGGCGCTCCCGCGTGTTCGCGGCGGCCTCGGGGTGTGCTGAGGCCGAGAAATGAGGGTTCTGCTCGCATTGGAAGCGGTCTGGGCGCGCCCGGGCCCCGGGGAACTTCCCGAGGGTTTCCCATTCGGAAATGTCTAAATTTCCTGCAAAACGCCTCTCCCCGACTTTAAAAGGCCGATCGAGAGTCCGTGGTTTGGCTTTTAAGACTAGATGGGTGTTAATCGGTGAGATTTTGTTACGCTGGGTCAGTTCTGAACTTTATGGCGGGCAGCTACTTTTTATAGTAATAGTTAGGCAGATCTCCAAATATCCGATATAGGAACTGTGGTGTAGTTTGCTTCAGGAAACGCCACAGCAATGTAGACATATTACATATATGTGTGAGTGTATATATGTATAAAGAGGCCTCACTTTTCAAGCCTGCCCTCCTGGATGTTGCCCCTGGAGCTGGACAAGGCTCATACTGCACCTCCACTGCTGCGTGCAATCGGAGATCCAGGCTTGGATCCGTTCGGTCTGATGGCTTTGAAACATTCCCCTTGGGACTCCTGTCAGTCCCTGGGCTGCAGGGACAGTCTCCTGTGCCTCATCTCTGGGAATGTGCCACATTCCTGAAGGAACAGCTTGTGGTGGCTGCTCTATTTGCAGAGCTCCCTGGTGCTGGGTCCCTTTTAGGAAAGTTTCTGTGTGCCTGAGATCCTGGTCTGGTTCAAAGCCGGTGGGGCCGTGCTTGTACATCCCTTGGGAGCTTTCCTAATTCCCCCTCCCAAACATCAGCAGCGTGCAGAGGTTAAAGCAGAGAGGTGGGAACCGCACAAGGGTTGTGACTGCTGGGGAAGGTTTAATAGTTAACTTATGCAGGCGTCCAGAGGAAGACTTTCAGGTTTGGTACAGCAGAGAGCTGGAACCCAGTTAAAGGGGTCTGCAAGGGAGCAATTCCAACAGGGAGAAGTGGGTGCTTTGTTAATTGCCCTTGCTAATTAACTTCAGCAGTACTGTGCTGTAGTGGAATGCAGTGAACAGCATGTTTGCCTGCTGAGCCACAGGGTGATGTGGCAGCTGAGCTGGGAACCACAGTGACCCCACGGAGGGACAGGAGCCTACAAGTGGGGATAGTGTGTGTGAATGGTTCATCTTTTAAAGGTGTTGGTCCACTAAAACCGTGGTGCTGTGTTTGAGACATCAAATGAGGCTGTTTAAGCTCCAAGCAGGGAGATGGGAGGTCTTTTAATTTTGCCCAGAGTTTGTGAAATAAAAATGTAACTTGCATGTGATTGCTAGTGACTTAGGTATTTCCTGGCAATCTGAAGTGATGTCAGGGTTTCTTTAGTGGTTTCAAAGAGGCTGTTGCTCATGGAATATTGAACCAATGATCTGAGCTACTCAGTGATGATGAAATGCCCAATCTAACATTTTATTGAACATGGCATTTATGAAAAATGAACCTGGTCATTTCTCTTATATAATCAATAGCGTATTAAACCATTTATCATTAATTTGATTTTAAAATGCCATTTTGGGCCTATATGTTCCCCTGCCTTCCCAGTTGAGTTTAAATTTGATATCCAAGAAAGCACAAGGTAGTAAAATGAAAAAAAGCTAATCTGTACGTGTCCTTACTATCTTGTTTGGCAGCTCCCCTTTAGTTATATAATTTCAAAACATTAATGTGAAATAGTACAAATGTGCAGAGAAAACGTTTACTCTGAGCTGTCCTCAAATCCTAATGGACCCCTGGTGTTGGTACACAAGCGAATATGTTTTTATGACAAAAAGTTTCCTTGCCACAAGTGGGAAAAGAAGATGTTACTTTAAAAACTGACCTTTTAAGGCCTTTATTTCCCCAGTGAAAGCTTGGAAACTTTGCCAGCTTTGCTCCCTGAAGGGCATTAAGAGTAAGTGGAATTTGCGTCTGTAAATCCCATTGTTGATGGTCCCTCTCTGGGTGCCCCACTCACCAGATGTGCTGGGTCCTGGCTGTGGCAGCCCCTGGGAACAGCACATCTGGTGAGGACCATCATGTTTCATTTATTTTCCTCTGCATTTTCCTCCAGGAATGGCTTCCTATACCCAGGAACTGCCTGGGCAGTTTGGGAACTGGACAGTTGGCAGCTCTGTGAAGCTCTGCTGAGGGGAAGTTCTGGTTGATTTTGGCAACTGCACTTCTGAAAATCAGGCATTATGCAATTTCCAAGGAATGGACAAGGGCTGTAATGCAAGGGCTGTAGCAGCATGAGGGGAGGTTACCAGGACTCTCTGGAATCCAAAAATAAGTTGCTGGGAGGTTGTCTCCTGAGGGATGATAATGGAAGGAGGCAGGGCAGGGGGGTTGCTCCATTGATTCTGAAAGAGCCATCCATGCCAGGTGCTGTCTGAGGTCCCAGAGGGGTTGTGGTAAAGGACAGGGCAGGTTTGTTCTGGGTGCATTTGGTGACACACTGTTCTCATGGTTATTAGTCTGTGGCTCTGTGGGCAGACGATGCACCTCCCTCCCTTGCAACACAACACAGACCCTGCTGGGGAGCAGAATAAGGTGCTGGGGAGCACAGGGGTATGCTGGGGAGCATGGAGGGGTTCTGGGGAGTGTAGCAGTGCTGGGATGAGTGGTGAAACTGTGTGTTTACATTTCTTATGTTTACAGCTGTGGAAAGTCAGTGCTTTTGGATAGTTACAATGTCTCTTTGCAGGTTAAGATTGACATATGAGTAGAATTTATTGTACATCTCTGGATTTATATATTTTTATCTGGGGCAACTTTGCTTTTTCTTGCTCTTCTGGCTTGAATGGAGGGGGCACTAGTTGCCTAATAAACTAGTTGACTGAATGTGGATTTCATGTGTGGTCAGGTTTTCACCTCATTTTTTACATCTGGTTATTCACTGTTGAACTGTTGAGGTCACTTGTTGCGCCACAGATAGTGTGGACATTCTGGTATGATAATTGAACATTTTATTAACTTACATAATGAAACGAAATCCAGTCCTGATTTAGCCAAAGTAGTGTCATGTAGCAGCTGACAGACTTCCCTTTCAGGGCTGATCTTGAGAGTGGCCTTGTGGAAACGGCATTTGTTGTACTTGAGCTCATTTTTGGTGCTTTTCACAGGCCTCCCAGGAGGAGCTGAAGGCTGCATACCGCCGGCTGTGCATGCTCTACCACCCCGACAAGCACCGCGACCCCGAGCTCAAAACGCAGGCTGAGCGGCTCTTCAACCTTGTCCACCAAGCGTATGAAGGTCAGGGGGAGGCTGAGCTTTGCAAAAACTCTTTTCAGGGGTTTTCTAGAAGAGCTGTGTTTTCGTGCTTTTTGAAGCTATTTATTATTACTAAGTAATAAATTTGCTGGTACTTAGTGAGGCTGTTTCCTGCTTCTGTCCTGTAAGTCAGAGGAGAAATGCTGTTTAAATGCTGCAGGGTATGAGATGTGGAATCCTTGTCTTACCCCCTGCATGTTATAAATGATCTTCTCATCACTTCCCTTCTGAATGCCTCTTCCATAGGAGAATGAAGACTGAAAATCTTCAAACAGAGAGACAGTTTAATATTATATAGATGAACTGCTGCATCCTGAGGTTCTATTCCCTGTCACCTGACTGCAGTTCTCCATTGTTTTCCAGCAAGTTCTTCCATATGCCCAGACTGAGATAAGGACAACTGATTGATAGCAGTTATTTTCCTCATGCCAAAGCCCTTTTAAAATACTCTGAATTTAGCTGAAATTTACTTAAATCCCAGTGTGCCAGTTGCACTTGGAGTGCAGATGGATTAGAAGTTGGTAGGAGTCATCCATGTTACAAACTTGATGCACCCAGCTCGATGCCCAGTCCTGAAATCTTAAACTAAAGCAAAATGATGAATTTTTTTTAACTCTCCTGTGTTTGACTGGTAAGCATTTGTTCCTTCCAGCTGGACTTGAGCATGGGTGGAGTCTCTCCCATTGTCCCTAGATAGGCATTAGGACATGTGGAAGCTTTTGCTGGGAGAACAGGGAAGATCTGACCTTGGTAACATGGGGAACAAAAACAGGCGATGCTGCAATAATTTCTTTTTAGTGTGGTGAGTGGCCTTACATTAGAGGCAGCATCTTCCCTTTGAATTTTGTGGCTCTGCTTGGCTCTGCCTTGCAAGAAACATGAAAATTAATGCTTGTTTAGTGAGCATAGTATGTTACAAGCAAAAATTTTGACATCTTGGAAACAAGCTACTCCACCTCCTGGTTGTTTTCTCTTCCTCCTCTTACATCTCTTAATATCACAAAAGAAAAGATTCATACCTTTGCCTGTAGTTGATGGTTGGCAAGGCATGAGCTTTGTTGGTGCTTCGCATGTCTCACATGTTTGGACTGGGTGGGAGAGGATCAGTGGGGCAGGAATGGTGAGGAAGATCAAGGGAAGCACCACAGAGCTTTGAAAGCCAGCCAGAGGTGGGTGGCATTCCTGCTCAAGAAGGGCCCTGGTACTGCTCTGGCCAAACTTCTCATAATCCCTGTGATTGTTAATAGGGCTCATGTCACCCCTCAGTCAAAGAAAGCAGTGTTAGAAACTGCACTGCACATTCACTTAAGCTGCATGTTTCTTGTGCTCTTTCCACATTTTTGTCTTAGAAGTAAGAAAAATGGGGAAAAAATGGAATTTTTTTTGGGAAAAAGTCACTGTGTCCTCTCAATATAGCACAGGGAAGCATCAAAGGAGTTAATGTGCTACTGTAGAACAAGATGTTTCCAGGATCTGTGCTTGAATTCCAAATAATACAAGTGTCTTGGTCTGAAATCTGAGGAGAAGACTGAAAACTGAGTTTTCTCCTCTCTTTTGGTTTTAATTTGCAGTGCTTAGTGATCCACAGACCAGAGCCATCTATGACATATATGGGAGGAGAGGACTGGAGATGGAAGGCTGGGAGGTGAGAGAAATTGAGGACCTTATGGCCAGTGGCCTTGACTAAATCCACCTTTATCTGCCATTGTTATTCTATCAGCTGCACTGACACCTGGCTGGTAATAAATGCCTGTCGGTCTGAAGGCATCCTTGCTTAGTTATTTCTGTCTCTCTCTGTCCCTGCTGAAACACTGTGATGGATTTTCAAAGAACACTTGGGTTTTGCACTTGACAAGAAAACAATAAACCTGACATTCAGAGTTCCCTCGTAGGATATTACCGTGACAGGCAACATCTTTGTCTGAGATGAATGTGTCATTATTGTCCATCTAGTCCCATCTTTTTCATCTGAAACTTGTTTTTTTCATCCAAAACATCTTCTCAGCTAGCTTCTGAGTTTGAAATTACTTTTTCTTCCTGGATTTTTCAGGGTTGGTTGCAGTGGATTTTTTTTGGTGTTTCTGTTTTGGTTTGGTTTTGGTTGGGTTTTATGGGCTTTGAAAGAGAACTTGTCCGTTCATAGTTCTCCTGCTGTTGAGACCCTCTGCCAGCCTTAGTTAATTGCACTATGCTGCTTGCAGAAGAATCATATGATATTGGGTCATGTCAGCACCAAGGTCAAGTTCAGAGTCAGTTGCCAGAACTGTGGAGAAGTGGCAGCGTGTAACAGACATTTTTTAAACTGCTTTTTACAGACTTGATCTTATTTTGAAATCTAAGTCCTATACTCTTTCTATTCCTACCAAAGCCACACCTTTGTAAAATCCTCATTCCCTGAGCCATGTCAGGTGTGAATCAGCATAGCCTAAAATCACAGAACTCTCCCTGAATCAGTTTATTCAGGCCCAAGACTTTCAGTTGCTTTCATTTTTGTGTCCACACCTGGTAGAGCAGTTAATGGATTGCTGAGGGTAACAGTGCTGCAATGTCTTGTCCTTGTGGTTGGAAAGTTCTTTGCTCTAGTTTTGTCAAGGGAATGAAAGTAACAAATCCATTTTCCCTTCTCTCAAAGCATGGAATTTTCTCTCATGCCTGCCATTTGATTTGGCCCAGGTGCTTCTTTCCAAACTCTGACTGTTGAAGTTGGTGCAGAGTGCTTTCTTCAGCCAGGGCGGTGTGTTAGTGTGTCCCAGGCCCTTTTGCCTCCATCCCCCCAGCAGTGCAATGCTCTGAACAGCCTGGTAATCCTTTGGTTCTCATTTCTTTTCGGGCAGGTTGTGGAACGAAAGAGAACTGCAGCTGAAATCAGGGAAGAATTTGAGCGTTTGCAGAGAGAGAGGGAAGAGAGGAGACTGCAGCAGCGAACTAATCCAAAGGTAAGCAAAGACTTAATCCTGGTCTCAAGAGTGGATCTGTAAACTACCACCACTATGCAGGGTGTGCTGAGCCTAGGTGAGGCCCTGTATGAAAGAGCCCCTCAGGTATCTACAATTACTATGTGACTCTCTCTTTTGCATATATAGTTTCTCTGGACACTGTAGGGAGAACAGCTCATTCTCTGAACAATCCTCTACTTTCTTTTCGCATTGACACATGTTGGGGCAAAATAACTTTTTCAGCAATTTCAAGAAAACAGACCTAAGACTGAAATATTTATGGTTTCTTTCCAAGTTTTCTAAACAAAGTGTAACTCCCTGCAGTTTACCTGACAGATTTTTCCCTTTGGTACTGCTGCAGTGTCACAACAATGCAGTGAGCTGGAGGTGTTGGTGAGGGGTCAGAGAGATGTGCCTGGAGAAGTACACAGTTATCTCCCACTTATGCTGCTCTGTGCTTCAGGATTGTGACATTTCCTTTGGGTGCCTCACCGTGGCTGCGAGCTGTGCTGTGAGCCTCAGCCTGTGTCCTGGGATAAAATTAGCCATCTGGGTGTTTACAGCAATTGCCGGTTGGCAGCCAATGGAAATGTCTCTCCAGGCAGTGTTCCCGTGGAATTGGGGAGCGCAGCTGTGATCGTTTCATACCCGAGCGCAAGTTATTTTAAAATTCCCAACATTTTGTCAGTTCTATAAAACAGTTCCACAAAAATAAAGCATTTTAACCAGAAATGTTGAGCAATAACCAGATGTAGGCAATTTGGAGGGTTGGAATTGAGTCTCCTATTTGCTTTTAGAGCTTTGTTTTTGCTCTCAAAGACACGCAGAAGGGTTGAAAAGTTCATTACTTGGTTTGACAAGAACCACTTTGTGTAGGAGAAATTAAATCCTGTTATTTTCCTGCTGTGGAAGGTCAACACCTAAGGAACACAGGTCCCTCAAGGCATAGCCTGGCACAGCTTCCAGGTGTCATCTTCCTGAAGGTAAATCTGTAAGAAAAAAGGCAAGGAGGGAGTATATTCTTCCCTGGCCCACCTGTGAATTCCATCAGCAAAGTCTGTTTCCTGTTTGCAGGGTGGCAGATAAGGGTGATTATAAAAGCTGATCCCTGCTCTGGTGGTTCTGTAGTGCTGCTCCTGCTCCCTGCCCTGCAAACTGCTGCGCTGTGCAGCACTGACTTCTGAGCAGGCGTTACAGCTCTCTCCTGCTGCCCTTCCTTCAGGGAGGGCTCCTCATTTCCCATGGCTGGAGCAGGTGGCTGATGGGAGCTGGGAGCAGCAGCAGTCCCCTCCATTATCCGGTGGCATAGGGGTGCTCTCATTCTCTGGGAATATTTTTAACTTTACCATCTGCTGCTTTTCCTGTGCTTGTGCCTGAACCAGTTTCCTTGCCAGGATCCACAGACCTCTTGGGGTGACTTCACCTGACTGGTGGGAGGTGGAGGGTCTGCCCAGAGTCCACTGCTCACCTCAGGGAAAGGCAGAGGAGTGGGAGATCTGCTGGGGAGCCAGGGAGGGAACGGGTAGACACTCCTCTCCTCTGAATGAGTTGTGTAGAATTTCATGGCTAGGTTCAGGTGTTTTCCTTTTTCCCTTGGGAGCGATATTTGCTGGAGAGTTCCTAGGTGTGAAAAAGGAAATCCTGATATTTTGAATATGTTTTAGAAAAAGGAGGTGCAATGAATTCCAGGAATGCACATGGACTTTGGTGCACCTTTCCAAAGGGTGCAGCATCATGGCACCAGTAAGCTCGGTACAGCAAGGTGGTCTCCAGTGGGTTTTTGCTAGCACAGGGCTGTGCCCTTCCAGGCTGGTTAGTGGTTTTCCCTCTTCTTTTGGCCTCCTTTCAAGGAACAGCACAGCCCAAGAGAAGGCTGAAACTGGAGAAGCTGTAGGGTCTGGAGTCCCCTGAAGGTGACTTTGTGGATGGTTCCTGAAAAGGGCAGGAGCTGGTCGCTGGTGCTGCCTCACAGAACAGTGAATGCAATTGCTCTTAAATTCTCCAGCTGCCAAGCATCTGTACACAACTGGGACATAGCCCCTGTTCCAGGGTTCTCCTGGAAATAATAGTACCTTTCAGTGTTAAAATATTTATCCAATTTTTGCTGCGTAAGAAATCAGAAAATAAACACTGAGAAGAGGTCAGGAATCTCCACAGCAAATAGGTAGCTTGGAGCCAAAGGAGAGAGAAGGTTTGAGTCCTGTCAGACTCTGCAATTCTTCCTTTATTTATGGTTCAGTGTGTAATTAGAGTGGAGTGAGCAAGGAAAAATGCTCCCTCAGACTGAAATAAGTATCTATTCCATCCATGCTTGGCCTCAATGTGCCTGGGATTTGTACATACAGAGCTTTTGAGTTTCCATATACAAACTGCTCAGAGTTCAGTCTGTGCTTGTGCACAGAGGAGTGTTTTTATTGCAATTGGTCCTGTTATAGGAGCTGGGATGCTGTTGAATGGGTCCATAGGGAAGGTTTCCAAAGCCTCTTGAAGTTATATGACCCAGACAAGGATCTAATCATGCTCCCTTCAAAGAAACCCATTCCTGCAGTTAGTGTGAGGGAGCACAGCAGCAGGTAGCCAGACTATTGAGCTGTGGCCTAGTTTTTTGCAGGAGTAAGTTTTTCTATGGTCTGAGAAAGAAAATATTTACCACTTGCTAAAAGTTTGTCTTTTTCAAGCTTTTATTCTGATGACAAGATATAAACTAGTAAAAGAAAACAAAATTTTTGACCAATGAGGTCAATTGCAAGTGAGTGATGCAGCTCAGAACTAAGCTGGTTTAGATAACTCATAAGAAGGAGCACATAAAGGCTTTTTGGCCAGCTTCCACTGAGGAAAATCAATTTCTGAAATACATTATTTCAACTTTCAAACACTGATAGAGCAGAGTCAGTTGTGGGGGAAGAAGAAGCCTGCTCGGTAAAGGTGTTCTACCTGCTTCTGTAATATGTCACAAGAGAAAAATGACCTCAGGATTGCAAGTTGAGTTTGTGCTGAAAAGCTGCCTTTTCTCCAGTCTGTTTGATGATTTATATTGCTCTTTTGGGATATTGTGATCATCCACTTTTGTTTGTCTTGCATTGTTAGGAAATGCATTTTAGAGTAGAAAAGGTAATTGCAGAAAAAGGGAAAACTGCACAAAAATGTGATTGTATGCAGGAATGGTTTAGCCACTTGTCCTGTGTGTGCTGGATGTTTGCTAATGCTAAGTGCTTGTTTCACTTGTCATCCCCCAGGGAACAATTAGTGTGGGAATAGATGCCACTGACCTCTTTGATCGTTATGATGAGGAATACGAAGACGTGCCTGGGAGCAGCTTTCCCCAGATTGAGATAAACAAAATGCACATATCCCAGTCCATCGAGGTGAGGAGGGCAGATACTGAACACAGAACATGCTGCCCAGGGGTTCCCACTGAGATTTGGGGGGAACACAGTGGCCAGCACAGATGGGAAGAGGCAGCTCAGGGCCAGCAGGGTGGTGGGTTGGCCCTGCAGCCTTTGGGAGACTGGTTTGTGATTATGTCCTTGCAAAACATGCACTAAACATGTGAACTGGGATCTGAGTTACTGGTAACAATATATTCATTCTTCAGGCACCCCTGACTGCCACAGATACAGCAATACTGTCTGGTAACCTTTCCACCCAGAATGGGAATGGAGGGGGATCGATTAATCTTGCTCTGAGACGAGTGACATCTGCCAAGGGATGGGGAGAGGTAAGAGTGCACCCATTATGCAGTTTTATATTCAATCTATTACCCAGTGTTTATTTCGGGGGGGGGGGGGAGCTTTGGTTGTGGTTCATCTCACATTTTCTACATTCTGTAGAATTCAGAAAAAGGAATTCTTAAAGGAATTTGAGAAAAAGGGAAGGGCAAACCTTGATTTTTCTTATTTTTTTCCCCTCTCCATTTGGCCATGAAATTTAGACTTCACTTGTGCAGACAGAATTGTTACCTGGTGTCTCTAGTCTTTCTAATTTCTCTGTCTGAAGGCTCTGAGGTGCCTTCCAATGCTATGAGCAGGCACCTCAGGTAGTGTGATAGTTTGCATTTGCTTTCAAAACTTCTTTGCTCACAATGGAAGAAGTTGTAGGGGAAATAGTTTGAGTCCCCAGCAGAAACTGACTGAGCAGCTGAAAGGTCCCCTGTTGCCACATGCAAGCTGGGCTTTGTTTGAGATGCTCGTGGCTTTGCTGTATAGCTGACAGGTCACTGCTGCCTGTGCCTTCCTTCTTGCACACTAGCTCCTGCAAGCCTGTTTCCTCAGCTTGGGAGAATGGGAGTTTCCCTCTTGTTTGACAATTTATAGACTGGAGGCTCTTGATTTGCATCAAGATTTTGTGAGGGAGGTGTTTTCTCCATGTTCCCTGGAGTGACCAGAGCAGGTGCCAGTAGCAGTCACCTGTAGCTTTATGAAACTGGCTTTGTTTTACCCAAAAGCCTCAATTCAGTGAGACACCTTTTCTTCAGAATGCAAAGCTGCAGAAAAGGGAGGGTGCTGAAAGAGGTGGTAAATGTTACTTAGATGTGTGATGAAAATTATGCTTGTGACATACTTTCTCACTGTTGTAAAGGTTTTCTTCTAACACTCTGGCATTGTGCATTTGAACAGTTGGAGTTTGGAGCAGGAGACCTTCATGGACCTCTCTTTGGGCTGAAGATATTCCGTAATCTTACACCAAGATGGTAAATATTAGAAAAATGGTCTAATGGTTAATATTTCACACTAAGGAACTAAATGACTTCTCTTCCATGCTAATTCTGGATTTGTTTTCTGTCCTACAAAATAAGGTATTCCTCTTTACACTTAAGGTCATCTTTGTATTGTCAAAATGCTTGTATTCTTTCTGGGCGTTGGTGCCTTCCCTTTTCCTACTTCCAGTTTAAGGAGGGTCTGTGTTCCACATCCTTAGATTTGTACTTTTTCTTCTCGTGATTCATTATATTTGAGGTGTGATCTCCAATCAGAGCAACAGAGTTTGCTCTGGGATCAGAACAAAAAATGGGGAGTTCTTCTGACGCCTTCATATGTGAGAGGGGGTTTCTGACAGCAAAATAGGAGATGATGTGTCATATTTTAGGGAAGTAATGCCAAATTTGCCACTACTGTGGTGTCTGTTGACAAACAAATAGAGGTCTCAGGCTGCAAAGGAGAATACAACGTAAGGGCTGTGATTGAAGCCACATGACAGAGCATAGTAGGAGCCAGTGTTGGCTCCTTCATTTATATTTCCTAATTTAGTAAATACAACATTTCTCATTGTACAGGATTCTTGTTCCCAGTAGAGAGCTTTAGTGCTGTTTTTTGGAGCTGATGCTCAAGGGTTATTAAATAGCAGAGCTGCTCAGTGCCAGCAGCTGAGTATGCTGTGCTGCAGAGACCAGGCTGCTACCTGCACAGGGCAGGAGGGGGAAGGCCAGGAGCAGCCTCCTGCCTGGGCACAGGCAGTAAAACCAGGGCATGACCTGCTCTCCTGGCTGCTGCTGTGGTCAGGGCAGTCTGAATTAGTTTTAACTTTTCCCTGAAAGCCTCAGGCATCATCACGCTCTTTGCAGGATGGTCTCTGGGCATTCAGCAAAATCTCTGGGCAAAGGGGAATTTGAGGCCACCTGGGAGCCTGTGTTTTAGCACTGATGAGTCTTTCCTCACTTCTCTAGTTTCATCACCACAAACTGTGCCCTGCAGTTCTCATCCCGCGGCGTCCGCCCCGGCCTCACCACGGTCTTGGCCCGCAACCTTGACAAGAACACCATGGGCTACTTGCAGTGGCGGTGGGGCATCCAGTCAGCCATGAACACCAGTATTGTCCGGGACACCAAAACCAGCCACTTCACCATGGCACTGCAGGTGAGAGCCCTGCCGCTGCCATGGGGACAGCAGTCCCTCCCTGTGGGAGAGAGGGGCCTCACCTTCCTGTCTTGGCAGTATTTTGGCTTGGGACTAGAGGTTAGGGGAGCAGTTGGTACTATCCCATGTTACACCCAGCTTAGGTAACAGGCTGCGTGTGGCAGAGCACACACTGGGCACTGTCATAGCTAACATGGGTCAGCTCAGAGGAGGATCAGGACAATGTGGACAGCAAAGGTTGTGTCAAGCACTGCTCTGTGTTCTGTGCCACTTCAAGGATAAAGGAAACAGGGGGAAAAGTTCAGCAGTAGCCAAGGGTGTGTTTTCATACATTTATTTATGCCTCTTGTGTTTCAGCTGGGAATCCCCCATTCTTTCATGATGGTCAGTTACCAGCATAAGTTTCAGGATGAGGATCAAACACGAGTGAAAGGTTCTCTCAAGTAAGTGCTCAAGAGGAAATTCACATTACTCACAGCCTGAGGAATCTGTCTTCTGCTGCTGCTGCAGGCCTCCAGGTTCCACAGAAACCAAATGCTTCTGTGGTCTTTGGGAATCTTCTTTTCATTCTTTAAATCTGGTAAAGGCTGAAGTTAATGCCTTGGAGGCCTGGCCTCTGCAGCTATGTGGAACTTAAAATACTTGTGTGTGATATCCCTATATCATCTCCAATAAGAAATCCAGAAGTTCTTGTAGTCTTTTTACTACTTAGCAATCTGGGAGGGCTAATCTCACCTTGAAGATACATAATGAATCTTCCAGAGGCCAACATCTGCTGCACACAGATGTATTTCCATGCTTTACTTGTTGGGGAATTACAGGATTCAGTAAAAAGTCCTCCCTGTCTTACCAGTTTTTGGTTCTGTCATTCTAGGGCGGGTTTCTTTGGGACCATAGTGGAGTATGGAGCAGAGAGGAAGATTTCCAGACACAGCGTTTTAGGAGCCACTGTCAGTGTTGGTGTTCCCCAAGGAGTGTCCTTGAAAATCAAGTCAGTTCAAGATTACAACTCTAGATTGCAGAAGCTGATCATAACCTCCATGATTCTATTTCCAGTATTCAGGTGGGAAGGTCCCAGTACCAGGCCAATACAGGTATATCACTCTCCCAGTGATACATCAATGGGAGAGGGTACAGCTGCCCTCACCTTTAATGCAAGCAGTGCCCATCGTAAGCAGTGAGTGCCTTCTGCTGGTGTTACAACCTGAGCCACCTCTGTATGTGTGTGTATTTTTGTGTGTGTGTGTGTTTTTGTGTGTGTGTGTGTTTGTGTGTGTGTGTGCATCAGAATATTCTGAAACACAGCTGAAAGTGAGGTTTGGAGCATTCTGGTAAGTGAATGGAAGATTTCTGAAAATACTATTTTTAGAGCTGGATTCAATTTGTATAACACTGTACACAAGTGTACGCTTGAATTAGGGAATTACCATTCCCTAATGCAGGTGATTGTACCATTAACAAGAGGCAGTTCACAGAGCACAGAGGGGCAGAGCTAATTAAGGGTCCCTGTGCTGTGGTGCACTTTGAATTGGGGCCAGTGGCCTGAAGAACTTGGGCCCAAAGAAGCTCATGTTTTCTGAAGTAAATATTGTTATAAACATCAGAAAAATGTTAATATACATTTGCCCTGAAGGCCCATGCCAGTGTTTTAAACACAGGCCTTCTCTAGAAGCATTTTCTTTTCTTTGATGATGATATTGGTCCCCTTTTCTAGTGAAATTAATGACCAAGTAAATTCTCCTAAGACTGAAAACACTTTAGAATGGTCAGGTGCTACCACAAGAGATGTCTGCTTCATCAAAGTCTGGCTCTTGCTGGTGTCTCCTGCCTTTCTTACCATTGGCTTTTACAGTTTTTTGGACTTTAATGTGTTTGAGGTCATTGTTCATCTCCCTTTGGTTCAGCTCTGCTTTTCCTCTCACCTGTCCCTCTGCTCTTTTTTGTTGCAGGCTCAATAGGGCTAGCCAGACCTACTTCTTCCCTGTCCACCTAACAGATCAGCTGCTTCCCAGTGCTGTGTTCTATGCCACCGTGGGACCTCTGGTCATCTACTTTGCCATGCACAGGCTGGTCATCAAACCCTACCTCAGGGCGCAGAAGGAGAGGTGAGACTGCCAGGCTGTGCTGCACATTCCAGGCGAGGAAGTCTCACTCAGGCTCACTTGTGTGAGGTTGTGGGTCACTTGTAATTGGGGTGGGTAAGCAGACACCTGCCAGTTTGTGGCTGGATCCCATCTGCTGTGTATTCCTGATGTGATGTTGCCTTCCTTCTGCCAGAGAGCTGGAGAAGCAGCGAGAGAACACAGCCAGTGACATCCTGCAGAAGAAGCAGGAGGCTGAAGCTGCGGTGAGTCTTTCTTGCAACTCAGTCCCCTTAGTGAAAGGAAGCTCTTTTCACTCTGGGCTGTTCTCCTTTGGCCACAGTGTCTGACCCTGCATGATTTCTGCTCTGCCACTTGTGTTGTGACAGGTCCGGTTAATGCAGGAGTCTGTCCGAAGGATAATTGAAGCAGAGGAAGCTAGAATGGGTAAAGATTACAATACCATTTACTTTTTCTATGAATTTGGAGAGAAGAAGAAACAATACAAAGGTGTCATTTCTTCGTTCCCACTCCTGATGAAGTGCAGTGTAGTTGCTGCTGCACACAGGGTGGGAGAGTCCCATTATGATTCAGCTCCTGGTGCCCGAGCTTAGGAGGGATCACAGAATATTATTTTGGGGCATGCTGTGAGGTAGATCAAAAGACAGAAGACACCAGTCTGCATTCACCTCTCCAGCAAAGAGAGGCATGTGTATAAATATGTACAAAATTGTAGTCTGAAGTTTAGCTTTCACTGATTTCTCCCTCAGAAGGGATCAATCCCGTTGTTCCTGGCAATCTGATCTCTGATGATTACTAGCAATTTTCCACAGTGTTCCAAAGGGCACTGACATCCACTTGGACTGTCACATCAGTGTGGCACTGAAGTCCTGTCACTCCATCCTAGTGCTGAAGGTTGCTAACGAAAAGCCCAGTAGAAATTTGATCTGGGTTGAGAAGAGTGGGTCCAGGCCAGGAGAATTAAATCTCAGTGAAAGCAAGAAAAATGCTAGGATGGTCTTTTTGTCAGTGTCTGTCCAGCGGTGGTGGGAAGCCTTTCATTACAGCTGTGGTTTCCTGGGAAATGCAGGTCTCATTATAGTGAACGCCTGGTACGGCAAGTTTGTTAATGACAACAGCAGGAAGAATGAGAAGGTGAAGGTAATAGATGTGACTGTGCCCCTGCAGTGCTTGGTGAAGGACTCTAAACTCATCCTTACAGAGGCCTCCAAGGTAGGTAGCTCTTCTGTCAAAGCCCAGACTCTGGGACTCAAATGTGTGACCCAGAATTTCAGTTGAACCATATGATGTCCTGCCAGGGGATCTCTCCAGTGACTCTGGATCAATTCACAGAAGCTATTTACTTGCCAAGTGTTAGGAGTGTCCAGGAACTTCTGTTTCTCTGGGCATTTCCAGTGCCAAAGAAACAGCATCTCGGTGTCTGCAGTGTGGGACAGTGGGTGTTACAGACCCTGAGGCTGTACACCAGAAACTTTCCAACCCCCTGGTTTACTTTTATATATTTACAACTTGCAGAGGTAATTCCTCGGCATCTCACCTTGCTTTTTTAAATGGCACCTTGTCCTGGCACTAATAAATGTTTTTGGCTAGCTGAAGAGCTGTGAAAGTCCATTCCCTGATGCTCAGTCTGTCCTTCTCTGGTTCAAGGCTGGGCTGCCAGGCTTCTACGACCCCTGTGTGGGTGAGGAGAAGAGTTTGAAAGTGCTTTATCAGTTTCGAGGAGTTCTGCACCAAGTGATGTCAGCTGACAACGAGGCCCTTAGGATACCAAAGCAATGTGAGTAGCATGGACTGCCCAGCTTCTCCCTTTGGGAACCAGAAATGGATTGCTTTATCTGTGGTTAAGCACGCAGAACTGGAGTTCTGGGGCTCAGAACAAGTTACTGGAATGGACTGACCATGACATGCCTCTGCAGTAAGGCCCAAAAGACATCAGCAGCAGCTCTGTGGCTGCTTGTACCCACTAGCCTTTATCTCTAACTGGGGTTGGAAACAGAGGCCTCCCACAGGTGCCAGTGTCCCTCTGGGCAGTTCACAGCGCTGGGTGGCCCTTTGGGAACTGAACTGAATATATGGAGGCATGTTGGAGGCCTGAGCCAGATTTCTTCCTTGTCCCCATTTGTCATACTTGCTGAAACTTCTTCCCTGCCAGAATAGCTCTGTGAAACCAGCATCTGCTCACGACAAGTTTTACTGTCACCCCTGTGGGTCTGGCAGGTTGGCTTAAGGGCACAGACCTCGGTTTGCCCTAGACCAGCTCCCTGGCCAGTGTGAGCAGCACATCCAACTGACAGAGCTTCCAGAAGCACCTTGGGAGGTGTATATGAGTTGTGTTTAATTACCAGCCAGAAATGTTCCTGCCTGTCCCCGGTACAGTGGTGGGTTCCAGCATGTGTCCATTCCTTGTTCTCCCTGACAGCTCACAGGATCGATGCAGATGGCTAATCCTGGGATGGCGTGTCTGCCACAGTACCTGGGTCAACAGAAACTGCAAAACCTCCCTCGGACGCTGCGAGTTTCAACAGAGACACTTATTTTTACTGTCCATATAGCAGGCGGTGTCCTGCCAATTCTGTTAGGGACAAAAGGAGAGACCCTGCTGCTCCAGGCAGCTCCAAGGCAATATCTGAGTTGTGGCTTGGTACCCAATAAAGCAGCGTGACTCTGAGTGCACAGTGCTTTCTGCCCAGGGGGCTGAGCAGGCGTCCTGTTGCCAGCTGGCCACGGCCCCTTCGTGCGCTCCACATACCTCCTGGCACAGAGCAGGGATGAAAAACTGTTCTCACTTCTCCACATACTTCCTGGGGTAGGTAACACACCTTTTCCTGCTCCTGAGGGGAATTTCGGTTCTCTGGTCACCTCCTGGAAGTCCCCTGTGCAAACCCTTTTTGCTGAAAAGAGGTCAGAGATTGTTTTCATCTCAAATCCATGTTTGAAATGCACTTGTTAACAAAAGTATGTGCTTAAGTATGAATGAAGTTCTTTGCCTTTTGTAGTAACATTGACCTCTTCAGCACCAATCTGTCCAGCTGCTTATTTTCAACACTGCTATTCCAGACAAGGGCATGGGGTATCATAGTCTTAATAATTCTTCTGCCACCCACATTCATGTATTATCAAGATTTTCAGAAAATCACATAGGAGAAAGGACAGCAATTAATTTCATTTGATTCTGATTCTGCAACTCTCTCTTCCCATCTAATTTATTTCTAGGAAAAACAAATGTAGTTCACGTAAGTAAGCCAGACCAAAGTGAGGAGAGAAGCAAAATGGATAGAGCTGAAAATGTAACATTCAGCTGCCCTTTCTGAAAAGCAGCTGTTATGGCATAAATCCAGTGGATTTGTCTTCTCTAGAAGCCCTGCCAGGGATTTCCAGTGGAAGGGCAGTCCTGGGCTGGGGACACAGCAGCTGAAAACTGCACCTTGTAGAATCTGCTACACAGTGGGTACATCAGCACCACCAAGGCTTTTACAGAGACAAGGAACCGTGGTGGCTGTCCCTTGGTCACAGTTCTGCTCTGGGTAAGTCTAGACCAGCCTTTGCTGCTTATGGGTGAGAGCAGAGGGGCAAACACCCATGTCTTGGCAGTGCAGAGATGCTCTTGACAACTCTTGCCATAACTCCTTTCCTAACACGGGCCTGGCCCATTTGGTCTGTGCTCACATCGCTGCTACAGGAAAATTGGATTTCCAAAATTAGACTTGTTCAAGCTAGTCTGAAAGAGATGCTCCCCCCTCTAAAAACAAGTTCATACTGGGAAGGGGTGTTCATTTGTTTTTATTAAAACCAAAACTCTTCAGCTGTGACCATCTCCTGGTGCAGGGCTTTACTTCAGTTAGAACCAGTGTTCTGTTGATCTGAAATTAAATGTAAAATGTGCAATAAATTATATTCAGCAGAGAATCAGCTCCCACTCCGTTTGCATTTGTAGGAGACTCCTGAAAATAAACCCCTGGCAAGCAAGGGTTACAGGTTTTGCAAACATAAGAGCATCCTCCATCCCCTCCAGCTCATTGACTGCTGCTGGTCACTGCTGAGGGGACTGGAGGAACTGGGCAAAAATCTCTGCCAGAAGTTCCTTTTTCATGTCTTGTCACTGTCTGAGGTGTATGGTCAGGAGTGAGAGCCAGCCTGTAGGGACTAGGACACGGCAGAACACTCCCAGAAGAGTGTCCCTGGGAGCCAGTTGCTGGGTAAGTCTTTCCAGCCCACCTCCTCTTTTTTTCCCTGTTTTCTGTCAGTGCCAAGTTTTGCCAAGACTGTAAGAACAGCCCCACTGTGGAACCATATTCCTGCTGTGAGCAGCTGCCATTTTACAGCCACAAATCCCTGGGACTTCTCTTTATCACTCTGTATAATTCAAAACTACCAATCGAATTTAAAACAGAAGCTATAAGCAGCAGGAGCTTAGCTTCCAGTATGACCTAGTGCCATTTCCAAAAGTTTGAGCCACCTTTTCAGTTTGCCAAGGTGTTAAGGCTGCTGCTTTGGTGGCAGCTGGCTGAGCAGCAGTGCCTGCAAGGGTCATGTACAGGAACTGCAGGGTGGCACCAAGGCTTAGGCAGCCCTTGGGTGAGTTGGGGTCCTCTGGCAATGGGGAGGAAGGGAGGGAAGAGGAAGGAGGGCTCTCCTTTAGCACAGCTCCAGGAGGGAACACCCTGGCCCAAGCCCCCTCCCCGAGTTCAGCCTTTCCACCCCTGAGGGGTCCTGCAGGGTCCCTGGCACAAGCCTAGCTCAGTGTCCCAGCTGCCCCCTGTCCTCCCACCCCATCCCAGACATGCAGCTCCACCACCATGTCCCATTCTCTCATTATAGTCTGGCAAGGAGTAGCTGCTCTGAAGAAAGGTGGGGACACCTGCCAGCATTTCCTATCCCTGTCTGTCTGGGTGTATCGTTTAGGGAAGAGCACCTGTAGCATCAGGTCCTGCTGCTGCCTGGTACAATAGCTCACACACCAGTAAATCACAACAGCAGACTCCCAAGTTTGGAATAAAACAAACTCATTGTTCACTTATTTCACATTTAAGAAAAAAACATGGTTCATTAAAAGTTTTAATGAAAAAATAAAGTTCTGAATTAAACTATAATTATACATGGCTGAAAGTGATGAACTAAAAGAATGGAGGTGTTACTTTTTTATTTCTCTCTGCTGATATTGTAATGTGTTGGACTTGTCAGACACCACCCAGTGGGATAAATCTGAAAAGGGAACAGAGCAAGAGTCAGTCACATTGATTAGTTTTGAACCTCTGTGAAAAAGAGCCAGTTCAGTTGGCAGTGCACCATTTCTCCCATAAAAGCTTCAGGAATGTGCTCCACGGAGGTCCAGTTGAACAGCAGACATGCTGTAAACGCAGATACCGATTTCAGAGCAGGTCCAGCCCTTGTGCAGTAGCAGCCGGGATCTTCCAAAGCCTTTCTGAGTGAAATGGCAGCATTGGAGTACTTTGGTTATTCTTCTGGCTGCAAAGGACAGTCAGGCAGCAGTCAGGGGCAAGTCTTTGGCAAACTCCTTGGTGGTTCCACGTAGCTTCTGAAGGCAACACAGCACGGTCATGGTCATGAGATTTCACAGAAGCTGGAGCTGGTTTTCTGAACCCAGAGTCAGCTGTTGGAGCTTCGTGGAACAGGATTTTTTTCAAGAAGCAGAACAGAACAGCTGCATGCCATGCAGCCCTGTTGCCCTGCCCCAGGCTGGCAGACCTCTCATGCCCCCCTGTCCCATGCTGTGGAGCCCCAGGGCCCTGTGGTGCTGGGCTGCCTGAGGCTTTGGCAGCTCCAGGACACACATCTGAAGGAGGGCACTTGAGCCTGTGTCCTGGCAAGACCCTTGGTCACCACCAGGGCACATCTCCCAGTGAGCCAGTCCTCAGACAAGGCAGTGCTCCAACGCTGTGACTGCAGAATTCAGGGACATGTTCCTGCTGGCACAGCTGGTCTGGCTGTGCCTGCGGTAGCAGCCAGTGCCTCCCCGAGCCTCCTGGTCTCCCTAGACAGAGCATACACTGTTCCCCAGGCATAACTTCAGAGAAATACCCCAAAATATCAACCCAATTGGTGTGATCCATGAGGATCCATTTGGTCATCGAGGAACAACGTTGGCATCTCCCTGGCCTTGTGTATGAGCTGTGACTCCCCACCATGGTTCTGAAGGGATTTCCCTTGGGTGGAGGCTGGCTGGGGCTTCAGTGCTTTCCTGTCCACCCTGCACTGGATGGATCCTCATTGCACCTCACCCTGTAGCTGTATTGCCTGTGTTCGCTTTGAGCTCTGTCATTGCTACCAATAGGGTAAAGATTCTGGCTTTTTGGTTACAGTCCAGTCTCAAAAAACAGTGAAAACACAAATCAACTCAGCTGTCATACTCAGATGGACATGATCAAATCCCAAAACAGACCTGCCAGGTTCTACATTTACTTTGGCCCCTTTTACAGTCCATGTTTGAATTCTGGGCTGAGAAGAGGGAGAGTCATCGTCTTAAAAACAGCACCATGGAGGTTAACAAAGGGACAGGAAACAGAGCAGTTTCCCCCCATACACACATTTGAGCCAATCATGCAAATAAAATCACGAAAAATCACTGTGAAGAGACCTTCTAGGAAGGAATCCGATACCACTGATCCCCCGTGCTGCCTGTCCAGGAAAAGGGCTACTCTTTCCTGCCAGGGCACTGTCCCTTGGCACAGGAGGGAGCCCCAAGTCCCATTTGCACTTGGACGATGCCAAATCAGAGAACTCCCATATTCCCAAGCCCGTGGAAGCAGCAGCAGATCGCACAGAGGCCAGTAGTACTGACGCTGACTCCTACGGAGCCTTAGGATATCTAAGATTGATCTATACGGACAAATGGGCAGGTATAATATTACACTGAATTTAAAACACAGGGCCATTTACTTTTCAGACTCTTCACACAGACTTCCTCCTCCTCCCCTCCCTCTTTGGAGGAGGAGGAGTTTCCTAGCACAGAGAAGATTTGCAGTTTCCCGATGGGATGAGAAAACCTACGTGGCAAAGGTATTGTACATTCTCCAGACATCACCCAGTCACCGTAACCAGACAAAACTCCACCGAGCTCAGAGAGCTTTGTCTGTCCCTCGAGACAGTCGGTATCTCGCCGCAGTTGTGACCAGTCGGCCTCTCCCAGCCCCGGCTGCCCGCAGCTCGGCGATTCCTCATCCCTGCGCCGCGGGCCGGCCGGGCAGCTCTCCCGCCCGAGCAGCAGCAGTTTGGGGGAGCCCTTCGTGGCCTCCTGGCCGGCACCCACAGCCCACCCGCCCAGCGCACCAGCAGGCGCCTCCCCCCTAGTCCAGAAAGCGCCTGCGCGAGCCCGTCCGGGAACGGTTCGAACGGCGAATGTCAAACTTGGAGTCCCGGCACTTCTGGCAGATGTAGATCTCTGGGACGTTCGACTTGCGGATTTTGGCGCAGGACAGGTGGATCCAGGTGTGGCACTCATTGCACTCGATCATCGGCCGCCCGGCGAAAGGCTTCATGCAGAAGCAAGTGACCAGGTCCCACGAGTCGTCATCTGCAAAGACAAAGGGCAAAGCTACACATTTTTTAGTGGTCCGGCACTTCTCACCCACATTGGGAATTTTCTCTCCTTTTGTGCTAAATTAACTACCTGGATTTCAAAGACAGGCACTTTTCTGCTTTTTCCAGGTCTCTCTTGCATGGGAAGAGACTCTCAGCAGTATATGGGGGGCCATAATCCAGGAGGGGAGAACCAGCTGCTTCTATAAAGTCATAGCTTTTCACTCAGTTTGTTGCAAAAGGAGCCAACCCACCCCCTTTCCCCTTAAAACCCAGCTGCTCCTGCATTCCCCCCAGGCAGCTCTCCTCAGCATTATCCCCATGCTATAAGTAAAGCACCAAAAAGATAGGCAACAGCACTACCACTTCCACCTAGCTAACCCTCCTGGACAGTCTGGCCACCTACCTGAATCCACCATGATGTCCTCATCGTCGCCAGTGCCGTCCTCATCCCGAAAGACCACCTGCTTGCCCTGCCGAATGACCGTTCGTTTGCCCACGCTCTGGATCTCCACTGTCTGCTCGGCTGTCACAGCGGGGTAGGAGACACTGGACGGGGTGTCAGAGTCCCACACCGAGCAGTGCTCGGTCACAGACTGAGGGTCCCCCTCTGACGAGGGGCTCATCGGTGTCTCTGCATAAGAGTCCTCTGCCTCCAGCTCCAGCAGCTTCTCCTCATAGTCCTCCTCTGCAGACACCTCTGTTTCCCTCCTTTTCAGCTTTTTCTTCTTCCTGATCTTATCAATTTGTTTCCTCTCCGGCAGGAAGCTGCTGGCCTTTGCCCGCTGGAACAGGGAACCGTAGGGTTTCGCTCGCTTAAGCTGACTAAAGTTCTTTCTGCTCTTGGTGGGCAGGGACACAGAGGAGGGGGTGTCATTGAAGCGGGGATCCCAGCTATCGCTGTCAATCGTGCCCCCGGTGCTGTTGGGAGGGCTGGGGCTGTTCCTCAGCGGCGTTTCCTGGAACACGTCGGGGAGGAGGTAACAGCGCTGCTGTCGAGCGGCACACGGAGCTGTCCCCCGAGGCGCTCTGCTGCTCCTGCTGTCCCCACGGACCACCCGACCACCTCCGGCCGGGGCTCAGAGAGGCTGAGCGGGGCTCAGAGAAGCTGAGCAACCGGGGAGCGGCGGCAGCGATGCCGGATCCGACGTTTCTCACCCCGCCCACCGTGGCCACCCCCCCAGCCCCGTCCCCGGAGCCTCGGGCAGCCGCCGTGCCCCTTTTGTTCCGGCCCTGCGCGGGGCCGGGACCGCGGGGGCGGCTGCTCTACCGACCCCCGGGACCCCCCGCTACCCCCCAGTACCCCC
>JAWWEW010000054.1:3635755-3684347 GCA_035583185.1 Anabacerthia variegaticeps
GGGGGGGGGGGGGGGGGTGGGGGGGGGGGGGGGGCCGGGGGGGCCGGGCTTGGGGTTCGGTTTGGGGGCTCGGACCGGGGATCTGGTATGGGGGGTCGGCATGGGAGGCCGGCATGGGGGTTCAGTGTGGGGGTTCAGTATGGGGGTCTGGTACAGGGGGCCGGCATGGGGGTTCGGTAGGGGGGGCCGGTATAGGGGTTCGGTATGGGGGGCCGGCACGGGGGTCTGGTAAGGGGGGCCGGGCATGGGCACGGGGGGTTGGCGCTGCCGCCCCCGCCGCGCTGTACCCGGGCAGAGCCCCCCGGGCCGGGCAGAGGCCCCCTGTCCTGGCAGAGCCCCCCGGCCCCGGTACCGACCCCCGCCCGCACCCCCAGCGCGGGGGCGGCGCCGCCGCCATTCCTCGCCCCGCCGGCACAAGATGGCCCCGACCCCGGCCCGGCCCCGCCGCGGGCGCCGCACCGGGCACGGCACGGCTCGGCTCGGCACGGCGGTGGGACACGCTCCCCCCTGCCCCTCCGTCCCCCTTTTCCCCCCTTCCCTTCCCCTCCCCTCGGTGCCCCCCGGGCCCGGCTCACCTCCGGGGCGAAGGGCGAGGCGCAGGAGTCGGAGTCCATGTCCCGGCGCGGGGGGCTCGGGCGGGGCCGGGGCCGGGGCCGGGGCCGGGTGGGCAGCGCTCGGCGGTGGGTGCCGGCGGCGGGCGGGGAGGGGAGGGAGGGGAGGGAAAGGAGGGGAAGGGGAGGGGAAAGGGAAGGGAAGGGGCCGCCGGGAGCCGTAGTCTGTGCGTGCGCAGTGCCGGGCGCGGGGAGAGCCGGGAGAGGGGGCGGTGACAGCGAGAGGGGACGGGAACGGAGCGGGGAGAGCGGCACAGCGGTGAGCGGGGTGGGGAGAGCGGGGTGGGGACCGGAGCAGAGCGGGGAGAGGAGCGAGGAGAGCAGGGTGGGGAGAGGAGCGGAGCAGGGAGAGCAGGGTGGGGAGAGGAGCGGAGCAGGGAGAGCGGAGTGGGGAGAGGAATGGGGAGAGCGGGCAGAGGAACGGGGCGGGGACCGGAGCAGAGCGGGGAGAGCAGCACAGGGATGAACAGGGTGGGGAGAGCAGGGTGGGGAGAGGAGCGGAACGGGGATAGCAGTGGGGTGGTGAGCGGGGTGGGGAGAGGAGAGGAGCGGGGAGGACAGGGCAGTGAGTAAAGCAGAGCAGTGAGCTGAGTGGGGCGAGCAGAGCGGCGTGGGGAGAGGAGAGGGCTGGTGAGCACAGCAGGGAGCGGAGCTGGCCGGGGGGAGCAGAGCAGAGCAGTGAGCTGGCCGGAGCGCAGGGCGGGGAGCGGAGGCGCCGGCGCGGCTCGTACCGGGAGGCCGCGGGCCCGGGGTGGGAGGGGTGGGCGCTGCCGGTGTTGGGTGCGGGACGGGCCTGCCCGCCCGCGGTGGGGACGGCGCTCGGAGCGGGGCTCCCGCACCGCATCCCCTGCCGGGCTGCCCCTCCCGGGGCCGGCTCCCCGAGCCCACCCACCCCCGGCCCCCTTCGCGGGGCTCGGCTCGGTCGGGGCGGTCGCAGGGCCTGACCCGGTGCAATCCCCGCAGGTACGGCCATGGCTTCGGGCGCGGGCAGCGGCGGGACGGCGGCGGCGGCGGGAGCTGCGGGGGGCCCCGCGGGCTGTGCGGGAGCAGAGCCGGCCCACGCCGTGTCGCTGCTGCGGGGCCTGAGCGCGCTGCGGGCCGAGCGGAGCCTGCTGGACGTGACGGTGGTGGCCGGCGGGAGGGAGTTCGGCGCGCACCGCGCCGTGCTGGCCGCGGCCTCGGGCTACTTCCGAGCCATGTTCGGCGGCGCCCTGCGGGAGGCGAGGGCCGAGCGGGTGCGGCTGCACGGCGTGGAGCCAGAGTGCCTGGCCAGGCTGCTCGACTTCGCCTACACGGGCCGCGTGGGCCGGCTGGGCCCCGACATCGCGGAGCGCCTGCTGCGCGCCGCCGACCTGCTGCAGTTCCCCGCGGTCAAGGAGGCCTGCGGCGCCTGGCTGGCTCGGCAGCTGGAGCCCGCCAACGCCCTGGACATGCAGGACTTCGCCGAGGCCTTCGCCTGCCCGGCGCTGGCGGCCGCGGCGCACCGCTTCGTGCTGCGGCACGTGGGCGAGCTGGGCGCGCAGCTGGAGCGGCTGCCGCTGCCGCGCCTCGTGTCCTACCTGCGCGACGACGGGCTCTGCGTGCCCAAGGAGGAGGCCGCCTTCCAGCTGGCGCTGCGCTGGGTGCGCGCCGACCCCGCCGCCCGCGCCCCGCTGCTGCCCCAGCTCCTCGCACACGTCCGCCTGCCCTTCGTGCGCCGCTTCTACCTGCTGGCCCACGTGGAGAGCGAGCCGCTGGTGGCGCGCTGCCCGCCCTGCCTGCGCCTCCTGCGCGAGGCGCGCGACTTCCAGGCCGCGCGCCTCGACCGCCACGACCGCGGGCCCTGCGCCCGCATGCGCCCCCGGCCCTCCACGGGCCTCGCCGAGATCCTCGTGCTGGTCGGCGGCTGCGACCGCGACTGCGACGAGCTCGTCACCGTCGACTGCTACAACCCGCGCACCGGCCACTGGCGCTACCTGGCCGAGTTCCCCGAGCACCTGGGCGGGGGCTACAGCGTGGCCGCGCTGGGCAATGACATCTACGTCACTGGTAAGGCACACAACGGGGTGGGGAGGTGTCTGCGTAAAGTACACGGGTTCTAGCAGTGAGGCTTTGGCTTTTCCTGGGAAGCAGAGGGCTCGGGACTCGGCTCTTGGGTGCCTGCAGCCTGCTGGCAGGCAGGGAGACTCCTGGAGTTGGTGCTGGATTTAGCAGCTGGTCTCAGTCCAGGAGCTATTTTGTCATGACTAATGCTGCTGAGCACGCGGGCAGAAGTCACAGATCTTGCAGTTAGAATTTTCTAACCGTCACTCAGAGGGACAGGGGTGACTTTAGAGGGTTTTGAGTTTCTCTCTGTGAAGGTGTTTGGATTCAGAGCCCTGTGAATCACAAGCCAGGCACATACTCAAGGCGTAGGTGTGTCAGAAAGCCCCAGGTTCCTCAGCCAGCCCCCGTGAGTCACTGTACCTTTCCCAGCACAAATCCTGCCTCCTCACAGTCCTTGGGGGTTACAATTACTTCTGTCAAGGTGACACTGATGTATAAATTCAGCTGTTAATCTGCATGCAGATGCCTCCTTTGAACTACATCCTTGTAGCTGGAGTGGCAGCCCTTTGGCAGCTGTAACAAACCGAGGCCCAGGAAAGCAGGTGCTGTGGAACAGCATGCCCTGGGTGTGCAGGACACGCTGGCAGAGCTTTGAAGGGCAGGTCTTACGCTGGTGGTTAGAAAACTCTGTGTTCTTTAGTCACAAGCAGAAAACAAGGCGCTGCTTTAAGGGCAGGGTTGTAAAAACGGCCACATGGCTTGTTTGTACAGACGCCCTTACATCCCATGGGAGCTTCCTGGAGTGATCCCTGGTGGGTCTGTGGAGGCCAATATTGACAGGAGCTGTGTGTAAGGCTGCTGCTGGGGATCTTGGGTTATTTGCTCAGTGTCAGTGTGGGGCAGGCAGGGCCAGGAGGTTCCTGAGCTGCTCTTGGTGCTGCTGCCTCAGCCACTTCTGGGCAGTAACAGAGCAGGGGCTGCAAAATGGGAGAGAAATGGGGGCTTAGAGGATGGAGGTAGTGAAGCCTGGGAGACTCGTTTTGATTCATGGCTGAATACAGACTAAGAAGGACATGGGAGGAATTCCTGGCTTGCTGGAATCAGTGCAAAACTCACATTAAAATTCTCATGGCACACACTAGTGCCATCCCCCAGAACCAAAATGCTGCCCTAGTGAGCAGCCCAGGGCAGCAGGAGGGGGGTTTGTGCAGAAGGTATAGCTGGAGCTGCAGCAAAGGTGCTGGTGGTGAGCCAACAGCTCCCCTGTGCTGAGCCAGGCTCTGACACGTGTCGTGCTGTGCCACAGGGGGCTCGGACGGGTCCAGGCTGTACGACTGCGTCTGGAGGTACAATTCCAGTGTGAACGAGTGGACAGAGGTGTCGCCCATGCTGAAAGCCAGGGAGTACCACAGCTCCACAGTCCTGGACGGGCTGCTCTACGTGGTTGCCTCTGACAGCACGGAGCGCTATGACCATGCACTGGACAGCTGGGAAGCCCTGCAGCCCATGCTGTACCCCATGGACAACTGCTCCACCACCTCGTGCCGTGGGAAGCTGTTTGCCATCGGCTCCTTGGCTGGCAAAGAGTCCATGGTCATGCAGTGCTACGACCCTGACAGCGACCTCTGGTCCCTTGTCAACTGCGGCCACTTGCCCCCCTGGTCCTTCGCCCCAAAGACTGTCACACTCAATGGCCTCATGTACTTCATAAGGTGAGTAGTGGGAGCCATCACCTTCCTCTGACATCCCTGTGGGGAGAACCCAGAGCTCTGTGTGGATTTTGGAGGTGGTGGAGGGAGGGCACTGAGTTGGGACAGCACAGTAGTGCTTCCCCTGATGGTGCTGGTGGGGCTACCCTTAAAATTGTGTAAAAATGTCTAAGTGTAACCCCAGTCTGGGGGAATAGCCAGGTGTAAATCCGGCTGAAGTCAGCAGCGCAGCTTGGAAATTGGCTTCTCGGATTCCTTGGCTCCTGGTTCAGCCCCCCTTGTTGCTATAAATAAGCACGTAAGCTCCAAGAAAACATTAAACTCTAGCACAGGAGAGGACATCTTCCGTCTCAGCAGTGATAAGAGGGCTGAAGATGAAGTGATTGGTCACTATTTTTAAGCGCCTTTCCAAACTGGGACTTAATTACCCATCTGAAGCTGTCCTGGTGGCGCAAATACTTCAGTTATCCGCTTAATTAAAAATAAACGGGAAGGCATGCTAGGGCTGCAGCATTTCCATCTCCCTGTGTTGACTCTGAGCAAACAGAGACTTTTGTGAGGGCCTCCAGCCACTTCTCTTTTTTTAATCTCCTCTTGGCTTTGAATAAAGCAGCAGCTTTGGCCAAAGACCTTTTATTTGAAGCCTTCGGGTCCAGCTGAGCGTCTTGCTGGCGTCTGTTTGAGTCGCCTGGTTTCAGTCTGTGATGATGGGGTGTTGCAGCTGCTCAGCTGCTTGTCACAAGCTGATTCTACAGAATTTCATTTTTCTTATCCATTTTAAAATACTGATGATTGACACTTCAGGATTTTGGATTGCTTGTGCATCTGCAGGAATCAATGAGGAGATGATTGGGGTCAGGTGTTCCCCCCTCTTTTCATGTGCTGCATATGGGCTGCTGCTCCATGTAGAGCTGTGGGATAATCTTTGTAGGCCAGAGGAATAGGTAACAAGCAAAAGTGGCAAACTGAGTTTTTGGTTTGTTTTAATAGCTCAGACTAAAGCCTCTGAGTGATGATCCCGCATGCTGGGACTGGTTTTATACCTGTAGATACAGCACAGCAGTGAGGCTCAGGTGTTCTCTGCAGCCACCCTAGAGCCAAGCTGGAGTGGGGATAGAACGCCCCGGCCCAGCTGCTCACCCTGCCTGGAGCTGCCTCACAGCCCCTTGGTCCCCTCTGTACCAGGACTGTCTTGGAAGGACTGACAGCTTCTTTTCAGCTGCCCTGACCTTGTCCCTCTCACATTCTTGTGTTAGCGTCTCTGTGTTGCAAATGTCCCTCACCTGTCACTGTCACCCCCCTGTCTGGCAAGTGGGGTGGGTGAGAGAAGCCTTGGGGGATTATGCTGCCCCTCCAGCTCTTCTCTCCTCCCACACACCTAAATTTGGCGTTGCCCAAGAACTCAAGTGGAGTTTTTAGAATGCAGAAGAGTAATTTTGTGTTCTCTCCCCCAGAGACGACTCGGCTGAAGTGGATGTTTACAATCCAGCAAAGAATGAATGGGATAAAATCCCTGCCATGCTTCAGGTAGGACATTTGCCTGCCTCCAGAATGCCTTAGGTGTTACAAACAGGTTTTATTTACCTTTGAAAAACCAAGAGCTCTTTAGATCAGAACCCCTGGCACATGGAACAGGTTTAAATGTATCAGAGCCATCAGGAAGACAAAGTCGTGGATGTGGCAGCTTGTCTGTGTGTTCAACCCAGCACTGAGGGCTGTGGGCAGTGCTGGTTCAGAGCCTGAGCTGCAGCTGGCAGGGGAACCTCCTCCAAGGAGCAGCTGCCAGACTGCACCCACCACCTCGATCAGCTGCCAGATCCAACTCCCCTGATCAGGGTGTGTATTTATTGTTACTTTGCAGGTTCACGTTGGGGGGAGCGTGGCCGTGCTCGGTGGGAAGCTCTACGTCTCCGGGGGCTACGATAACACGTTTGAACTCTCAGATGTCCTGGAAGCCTATGACCCTGAGACACGAACGTGGAGCGTGGTGGGCCGGCTCCCCGAGCCCATCTTCTGGCACGGCAGCGTCAGCATATTCCGGCAGTTCATGCCAGAAACCACACAGGAGGATGACAGCATCACGCTGGACAACACCATCAGCTTGAGCAGGCAGAACCAAAACCTTCACAACCAGAACCTCAACGAGCTGCCTTAGCACAGGAAACTTGATGCGAGTTCCTCATCCAGAACCTGGGCTGCTTCGGGAGAAGGCTGAGGCAAACCAGTGCTTGGATACAAAACCATACTGATCACACAGCAAATGAGAACTCTCTGGCTGTTGGATGTGCTGCTGTGTGACTTCAGGCAAGGAGGCCTCCGCTGCCTCCCTCGGCCCTTTGCTGCCCGCAGGGACCTGTGAGCAGATCCCTGGGGAAAACGATGGTGCTGACCCCGCACCACAGCACTGCCCTTACAGCTTGTGACCGGACACCTTTCACTGGGAGCTCCTTCACCCCACAATACTTTGTTTGCCACCAAACTGCTTCCTTCAGTTTCTTTTTTGGGAGGGGTCTGGTAAGATGGTGGTCTAGACCCCTCCTCTATTCTGTGCCTCAGAGGGAGACAGGCTTCCTGTGCACGTGTTGGAATTGAAAGGTAGTTATTTTAGGGTTTTTTTCTCCTTTTTGTTTGGCATTTGCAGTTTTTTTGGCCTGTGTAAGATTTGCCTTTATATTTGCCCAAGTGCCCTGGCCAGGTGGGCTGTTTATCTACCTTCACTGAAGAGCAGCTGCGTGGTTTATTCATGGAATGTTTCTGGAACAAGCAAACAGCTGAACCTGTGGCACAGCTCCCCGAAGGCGAGTGCTGCACCTTCAGGAGAACACTGAACGTGTGACAGCAGCTCAGGTGTGGCTGGATGTGCTTGCTTTTTTGGTCTTTCATTTTTAACCAATAGAGGAAAAGTCTGTATTTAAACTGAATTCAGAGATGGAAACCCCGCATACTCTATCACTGCACCCCTCAGCCATGGGGAACTCGGGCTATTCTCCAGTCTGGAACACTGACAGTGCCTTGAGACTGCCGTGCAGGGTCTGGCACGGCTGCCCCTTGGTGTCAAACCCTCCTGGTGCTGCTGCGGGCTGGGGTGCAGCCCGTGGGCCCCCTGTGGGCAGAGCCTGGTGGGGAGGGGTGGTGGGGCCTGCAATTTGGGACAGCTGCTGCTTTTCTGGGAGCAGCCCATCCGCGCCGGGCCATGCCTGGGGAGAGCTGGCGAGCGCCACAGCCAGACAGCACTGCAGCCCGAGGCATTTTTGCTGAGCTATAAATACCACACACGGCCGTGCTCGCTGCTGGACCCCCAGTCCCACCCGCTGAGCAGCTACAGATCTGTATTTATTTTTTTTAGAATTCATTGTGTTGAATCTTCCAGTACAGTTGAACTCCATCCTTTGAAACAAAGGCATTTTACATTTGCAGATAATGTATTTTTATTCTCATAGTTTGTTTTTAAATTTACTTGCAGCAGTCAAGTTAAAATAAAACCTGTTACACAATTCTGTCGTCTGTGAGGGGAAAGAGCCTGGAGTGAGATTGTACTGGGACTGTCTCATTCCAGGTACAACTAAACCACACAGCCTCTCTGCCTCCTTGGTGAGTAGAGGGGGAAAGGGGAGAGTGTGGTTCAACTCTGGGGGGTGAGGGTACACATAGGGATCCCTCCTCACCCTGGCACCACTCAGGAAATGGTTATCCCTCCCAGCAACCCTGGATCATGTTATTTGGGACAGAGATAAGTGCCCATCCCTGAGCAGAGGAGCTCAGGCACTGTGTGGCTGCTGGAGTGTGTTTCAAGTGAACTTGCAGTTCCATTATCCCAGCGCTGAGCAGACACAAGTCCTGCCCTGCCTTTAATGGGAGAAAGAAAGACCAACTGAGAGAAGTTTGACAGAACAAAGGAGCAATAAGGCACAGGTTTAACAGAGGAGACAGTCCTTTCACAAGTGTTTAGGAAACGGGCAGAGCTGCTCTCTCTGGAGGAAGGTGAGCTTTAATCAGGAGCAGGGTGAGAAGGTTGGAGGAAAGGGGGCAGCACCAGCTCCTCCAGCATCACAGTATGACAAAAGCAGGTCAGTCCCATTCCCCTGCATGGTGCACGGACACTGGCTGGAGTGGCCAGTTTGAGCCATTTCTTCATTTGACAATCACAACATCACAGTGACTTCCCTTCCCTGCAGTCTGGGGTGAGAGATTGGCAGGGAAGGAGGGGAAGGGGGCAGATGCACAACTCAAAAAGTGTGCCACAGAGCAGCTCAGCCCAACACTGGACTGTGTTTCAGTGGACAGGTGGCTGCACTACGTCTCACAGTCTTCAGGAATCGTCGCTGTTATAATCAGAGACTGCTCAATCACGTCTGCCGTGGAGAAGTTCTCATTTGAACAGAGTCTCTGTGCAGGGACCCCCTCGGGCAGCGGCCCATGGGCCAGCGACTCCACAATCACCTCGGCAGAGCCCACCTCCAGCTCTGTGGGCGGCTGCAGCACCACCATCACATCCTTCTCGTCCTCGATGATCAAGTTCCGCAGCTTCCTCTGCCGAGGGTTGTAGTTCTCCACGCGGTCGTGGATCTCCATGTGACGCCTCAAGTGAGCCTGTGAAGGAAGGGGCACATGGAGGGGCCCAGTGAGGGCTGGCCCCCCATGCAGGGTGGGTGCCCCGGAGCTGGGGAAGGGCTCACCTGCCGCGTGAACTTGTAGCCACACTCGGTGCACTCAAACTTCCTCACGCCCTTGTGCCGGCGGATATGGACACGCAGCTGTTCCACTGCTGTGAAGGGAAGTGAGAGCCCGTGGGCAGCAGCTCCACATTGTACATGCTCACAGTGATGCCAAGCTGCCCGCGGGAAGGAGGCGGCTCCTGCAGAGCCCTGTGAAAGCCAGAGCTCTAGCGTTACCTTTGAACGTCTTCCCACAGATGTGGCAGAAGTGGGGCCGCCCCTCCTGGTGCCGGCTGGCGATGTGCCTCAGCAGTGGCCCCTTCTCCGTGAAACGCTGCTCGCAGAACTCGCAGCTGAATGGACGCTCCCCGGTGTGTGTCCGGTTGTGCTTGTCCAGGCTCGCTGCCATTAGCAGGGGGGCAGGGGACAAAGGGGGGAGAGCAGCCACTCAGTGGCGTGGCACATGCCCTCCCATCCCGGGGATCATTGGGTTGGGCCAGGCTGGCCAGGAAGCAGCACAAGCAGCAGCCACCTGCCCCAGGTAAGGATCATGGGGAACAGCACTTTGTTCCACTTCTGTGCCATGGAGGTGACAGGAACATGCTTTCCTTGGCATCAGCCTGCATTCACAAGAGCACAGCTTTGCTCCTGGGGGAGCTGCTTTTTGGATGTGCTGGATGCCAGAGCATGGTGCTTGGCATGACCCGCCCCATCCACACTGGGGGTACCTTGTGTGCGGAAGGTCTTGCCGCAGAGGTGGCACTGGAAGGGCTTCTCGCCGGTGTGTGTGCGCAGGTGCATGTTGAGGTTGGCTTTCTGCGTGAAGGCGTGGTGGCAGAACTCACACACGTAGGGCCGCTCGTTCCTGTGGGCAGGGAAAACTCACCATCATCTCTGCCTCCACTTCAGCCCCTCAGGTCTCAGCCCAACACCTCTGGCAAGGGGGCACTCCCTTCAGCCAACCCCTGGGCCTGCAGGGAAGGGAGCACAGCCAGGAGAGCCAGGGGGATAAAAGGGAGGACACGGGTCACATCGTACCTGTGCTTGGCCTTGATGTGCATCTGCAGGCCATTGCGGCTCGAGGCCCTGTGCCCACACTCCTCACACACAAACAGCTTCTCTCCACGGTGCTTGAAGGCCTCGTGCAGGCGTAGCTCTGTCCGGGACAGAAAGCACTTGGAGCAGGTTGAGCACTGCAAGGCCACAGAAGATGGGAGTTAGGGTACACCTGCGCCAGACCCGCTTGTGCCCAACACCTGGCACTCCCCTGGCTGCTCCAGGTTCCTTCCTGCAGCAGCCACAGCAGCCCCACTGACTCAGACAGCCACTGAGATGGGACAGCCCAACAGAGACAAAATGCTGCTCAGTGCTTGGGTCTATCAGCTGCACACAAAAGAGCCCGTTTCCAGCAACTCTGTGCCCCACCCACTAACAGAGCCAGAGGGGACACAGCACCATTCCCTAGGCCAAGCCCATGTGCAGGATCACACCCTCCCCAACATCCTGGTCCCTACCGCATGTGGCTTGGGTGCGCCGTGCAGTTTTATCATGTGGCTCTGCAGGTCCTTCTTCTGCATGAACTGCTGTGAGCACGAGGAGCACTGTGAGAGAGGAGAGGGGGGTCAGCTTCCAGTTGTGCCCAAAGAGTGGTTTTGGAGCAAGGAGAGGACCAGTGGGGGAGCAGAACAGATTCCTCATACAACTGCAGGAAGTGGTTGGCTGTGGTGCCTCTCTGGAGCACATTCCAGCTCAGAGACAGGGAATGACCCTTAGTGGGCTGTCATGGGCTGAGGAAGGGAGCTGGTGTGCTTGGGACCCCAACAGGCTGGGCCAGGCTGCCCCAGAAGGGAAAGTCTCGCCCCCACTGTGCCACTGTCCAGTGGCACCCATAGGGATGTCATACACCAGCGCTGCTGACCTTGTACGGCATCTCCCCGGTGTGTGACACCATGTGCAGCCGCAGCTCCATCCGCCGCTTGAACACCTCTGGGCACGCTGAGCACGTGAACACCTGTGAGAGACAGGGCAGTGTTGGCTCCTGTGCTGCATCAGGCACAAGCTGCTGCCACCCTGGTCCCAGCCACGGGGGCCCTGGCTCTGGGGGTCCCGACCATGGAACGCATGTCATGCAGTGCTGAGAGGTGTCTGTTCAGAGCTGAGCATGGCCTGGGGCTGGGAGAAGGCTCCAGTTCCCCTCCTGATGGATGGCAGCCTCACTCCAGCCCAGTGGGGCAGCTCCTGGGAGTACCTGTTCTGATCGGTTCATGCAGTTCCTGGCTTCGTGTTCCAGGAGATTCTCTTTTCTAAAGTAACATTTGCCACACTTGGAACACTCAAATGGCTTTTCTCCAGTATGTTTCCTGGGGAGATACAAATGGAGAACCCCATCACTGCCTGTCCAACAGCAGGTGCACAGACAGGCATGGGAGGACACAGGGCAGGTTCTTCCCCTGTCCTCCCAGTGCCACTATTCACAGTCACCCTAAAACTGCTTTTCTGCCACTTTCAGGGCCCCTCAGAGCCTGGTCAGGTTGTCAGTGCCCCCTGTGCTCTGAAACCTCGATCCTGCAGGGCCAAGGTGAAGCTCAAGACTTCACTGTAGGTACTGCCCTGCTCTCAGTGATCCACCCCGGAGATCCTCACAGCGCCCGGCCACGTTTCCCACAGCCCCCCAAACCTCCCCTAGCCCGGGCTGATCTGAAAACCCACAAGGACGATTTGCCATTGCCCACCTGCAGCCAGCACAGCCCACCAGGAGCCCCCACCTCCACCTTCCTGAGCCACAGCCCAGGACATCACTGCATCTCGCAGATGTTTCAGGGACATATAAACCTCCCCTAGGTCAGAGCACCCCCGGGGGCATTGGGGACCCTCCTTTCCATCCCGGGGGATGCCGAGGCGCTGGGACCAGCTGGCAAAATCGGGGCCGCCCCTTTTCCCCCCGGGGAAGGGTCCGAGCCGTGGGGGCACACACAAAAGGGCAAGGAGAAGTCGGAGCGTTTACCTGTTGTGCACTTTAAGGTAATATTTGCTGAGGAAGGTTTTATGACATGTGGGACACTCGACCGGCACCGCTGTACCTTTTCTGCTCCCCGGCGCTTTTCCCGGGCCGGGGGGGCTCTTTTTGCTCCGCAGCGCTTTTTTATCAGAGGGGGACTCGGCATCTCCATCCCCCAGCCCGCCACTCGCCGCATCCTCCTCCTCCTCCTCCTCCGGGGCCGAGCCCTGCGAGGGAACAGCGGCATCACCGCACCGCCCCGCCGGGCCCCGCCGCCCCCTCCCGCCCCGCTCACGCACCGCCTGCCCGCCGGGTTGCGGGGCCGCCGCGGGCTCCGGGCGGGCCGTGGTGCCGATACCGGCGGTGGTACCAGTGGTGCTACCAGTGGTGGTACCCGTGGCGGTGATGCCGGCGGTGGTACTGGTGGCGGTACCGGCGGTGATATCGATGGCGGTGGTACCGGTGGCGGCGGTACCGATGGCGGCGGTACCGATGGCGGTGGTGCCGGCGGCGAGGCCGGCGGTGGTACCGGTGCTGATACCGGTGGTGGCGGTACCGATGGCGGTGGTGCCGGCGGCGATGCCGGCGGCGGTACCGGTGCTGATACCGGTGGCGGCGGTACCGATGGCGGTGGTGCCGGCGGCGATGCCGGCGGTGGTACCGGTGCTGATACCGGTGGTGGCGGTACCGATGGCGGTGGCGGTACCGGCGGCAGTGGTACCGGTGTCGGTGGTACCGGTGGTGGTACCGGCAGTGGCAGCACGGCGGAGGCGCGGTCGGAAAGCACGGCAGAGCGCCACGGCGTCGGGCACCCCGAGGTGCTCTGCGGCCGCCAGCAGCCGGGCGCGGTTGTGCGCCGTGAGCGCCAGGCGGCCGGTGTAGAAGAAGTCGAGCAGCAGCTGGAAGGTGTCGGCCATGCCGTCGGGCAGCGCCACGGGCCCGCCGGGGCCGCGGGCGCGGAAGAAGCGCGAGCAGCTGGCGAGCACGGGCCAGTGTGCGCGGAACTCGCGGCCGCCCACGCCCAGCGTGGCGTCGCAGAACTGCCCGGCGGCGCGCTGCCGGTTCAGCTCCCGCAGCACCCGCACGCTGTGCGCCGCCGCCGCAGACATCCCGCACCCGGCACCCGCACCCCGCACTGACGGACGTGGCGTCAGCGAGCGCCGGCAGTGACGTGCGGGTGTGGGTGTGCGTGAGTGTGTGTGTTTGGGGGTGTGATGGGGAGGTGTGCGGTGTGGGTGTGTTTGGGGTGGGGGCTTGGGGTGTGTGTGTTTGGTGTGTATTGTGTGTGTGTATGTGTTGTATGTGTGTTTGGTGTGGGGTGTTTGGGGTGTGTGTTGTGTATGTGACCAATGGGGGGGGGTGTCTCTGTGTGTGTGGTGGGTGTGTGTTTGGGGGGGGGGGGTGTGTATATGTGTGGGGGGTGTGTGTTTGGGGTGTGTTGTGTGTGTGACCAATGCGGGGGGAGGAGGGTGTGTCTGTGTGTGGTGTGGGAGGGTGTGTGTCTGTTGTGTGTATGTGTGTTGTCCATGTGTGTGTCTGTGTCCCAGGCCGGGCAGTGCCTGCGGCAGGGGAGGAGATGCAGGCTGAGCCCTCATGGTCCCAGTGGAGCCCCCCCAGTCCCAGTGGATCCCCTCTGGTCCCAGTGGAGACCCCCGGTCCTGGTGGAGCCCCCCCGGTCCCAGTGAATCCTCCCAATCCCAGTGGATCCCCCTGACCCCAGTGGATGCCCATGGCTCAGGAGGCAGCCCGGCGGCACGTGTACGCCTGTATGGCCATCTGGAAGTGCTCAGCCGTGTTCTGCTGTGGCCGCAGCAGGATGATGAAGGCCCGTGGCACGAAGTACCCGCTCAGCAGCGCGCCGAGCGTGCCCAGCGCCCCAAGCACCTTCGCCACCGCCTCATCCCGGCCACGCAGCGTGCCCTGTGAGCAGAGCACGGCGGCCGAGCAGCCCAGGTGGAGCAGCAGGCTCACCGACAGGCTCTTGGCCTCGTTGTAGCCCGCAGGCAGGTCTGTGCCCGCGTAGCTGAGCACGAAGCAGCCCACGCTGAGCAGCACCGTGTAGGCGATGGTAGCCGCGGCCACAGCGCTCGGGGCGCACTCCAGCACCACACGGTCGGGATGTGCTCCATAATCCCGGAGTGGTACCGAGGGGCTGGTGGCCTCGGCGACCAGGCACAGCATGGTTTGTGCCGCCGTGCTGGCAGCCACGAACAGCACCGGCCCCTGGCGCCGCATCCAGGTCTCGTAGAGCGCCGGGCAGCGTGCGTTGAGCTTGAAGATGCAGAGGATCTGGAAGGAGCGGGTTGCCACGCATGAGAGGAACACGGTGAAGCTGATGGCGAAGAGTGGCAGCCGCAGCAGGCACGCCAGCCGTGTGGGCTCCCCGAAGTACCAGAAGAGGCTGCTGCAGGCGCAGGCCAGGGAGCCCAGCATGAGGAAGCACATCTTCCCACCTGCAGACCTGACCACGGGTGTGGAGGCATTGAGGGCAAAGAGGACAGCCAGTGCCGCCATGAGCAGCATGAGGAGTGCAGCCAGGGTCAGCAGCACCCAGGAGAGGGGCTCGGACCAGGACAGGAACTCGATGGTGCGGTTGAAACAAGCCTCACTCCTTGCCGGGGCCCACTCGTCCATCCCGCAGGCCTGGCAGCTGTAAGGGTCTGCAGAGGACATGGTACCTCACACACCTGGGACCCAGTAGCAGCTTTGCCACAGTGCAGTGCCCACAGCTGCCCACCTATCACATCCCACTCCTTCCCACAGGCACTCCCAGGCCTTGGGGAGCAGAGGGGGCTCTTTTCCCAAAAGACCCCCCACGCCCAGACTTCCCCTGTGGACTTTCCAAAGTCTGTGCCTTGGGCTGGGGTGTGGAGCCTGTAGGAGCTCAGCTGGGTGAGGCTCAGGGCTGTGGGGGCTGTGGGTGAGAAGGGGCCTATGCATCCAGCAATAACGTGGGAATGAGACAGGACCTTGCTCTTGCTGTTCCTGGAGCTGCCCCTCCCCACCCTGTAGCCCAAGCACACCAAGGGTGCCAAGGAACCAGCTGCCAGGAAGGGGGTTGTCATTGTGACTGGTTACTCTGAGGCAGGAGACTGCTGATGCCTGTCCCAGGCAGGGCACATTTCCATATGCCAGCTGCTGGTGACTACAGTGCGGAAGCCCCTGGTGCCATCAGGAGGACAAAGGCAACCACAAAAGCATTCTCTGGCAGAGGATGTGGTGTAGGGAACAGCTGCCAGGCCGGACATCCCTGTCTCCTGGCCACAGGAGAAGGGGCTCTGTTTGCCCAGGTGGGCTCACCTGTGGGCAGCACTGAGCTCCCCGGAAAGTGCAGGGCATAGGCTTTGCATACCCACAGGTGAGCAAATGGGAACCAGACCCACCGCCCTCAGGTCAGCTCAGAGGCTTTACTGACCACAGGAGGGAAGAGGCTGGGAACAGGAGAAGGGAGCAGAAGACAGGGTGTGGGCAGGGGAGGAAGGGACAGGAGCAGCCCCCAAGGTGTACTGACCCGAGCTGTTCAGGAAGGTTCCCAAGGGACAGGCCACGCAGCTGAAGCAGCAGCGGTGGCGGCTCTGCTGCAGCCGCATCTCCCCTGGCTGACAGGCCTCAGAGCACACCGAGGGGGGAGCCTGTCGGGAGCATGGACAGGGTCATGCAGGTGAGCAGGGTGGGCAGCAGCACAGCTTGGGCCCAGCAGCACTCTGGCAGCCCCCACACCACCTCTGTTCATGCTCAGTTTTGCCCTGATATGAGGAAACCCTGGTGGCACTGGGATGCAGACAGCTTAGCAGTGAGCAATAGGTAAGACCTGGGTGCAGAACAGTACCTGGCCATCTTTTGTGTGCCACAGAACTTTGTCTGGATCTATGCTCAGCCTGTCAGGGTTGGCACGGAAGGTTCCTATCACATCAGAAGCCCAGCTTGGGCCACTCCATTTCCACATGATGATGTCATAGCCTTTACGAATGTCCCCATTGGCATCAAAAGTGATCTGGCTGTTGTACAGGGTGAAATTTACATGTCTGATCTTTTGTAGGAGCTGTAAAACAAAAGAGTAAGAGAAGAGCCCTTCAAATACCAAGACTCCTGCCACTGGGAGGGAGATGTGCTGGAGAACCCCTCCTCTGTGCTGCCTCCACTCCCTAATCCCCCCATCATCTGCAAGAAGTCTCTGTGAGGGGCTGGCAGCAGAGGAACAAGTGACCTAGGGTGGGGTCTGAGTCCAGGTCTGGCTCTGTGACTCTTCAGCAGGGATCTGAACCTTTGGGAGGGAGAGAAACCCCCTGGGCACAATGGGAAAATCCTTCCCTGTGGGAAAGGATCCTCACGGATTCTCTTCCACAAGGAAGATCCTTCCTCATGTTGCCCTTACCTGCCAGGGATAGATGGTGCCTTTGCTGCAGGCCCCTGAGGCACAGCCCAGCAGGTTGTGGAGGCCATGGGCCACAGCATACACAGCTGAGTACACATTGAAGGAGGCTTGAGCATCATAAATGTTGGAGGCAGCAGTGAGCGAGCGGCAGCTGGTGTAGCTCGGGGTGCAGTCCAGCCACGCACTCCCCCCGGGCTCCCTGTCTGTCTCTGCACTGCTGGCACACTCGTCTGCAGCTCCTTCCTGCGCCATGTTCCAAGTTTCAAAGCGTTCCAGCATCGCAGACTCGGGCTTCTCAACTGCCATCCCAATCACCGAGCCGATGGCCTGGATGCCAGGCACCTGCCAGATGGTTTGAGACAGCGACCAGTCTTCAGAGCCCACCCACACCATGCCTGTGATGTTCCTCTGGACCACCACCTCGAAGAACGGGCGGGCACTTTGGATGTTGGAGAAGACGACGGTGACGTTGACCCTGACGTCTGTGAGGATTCGGGCCAGGTTGTGGAGCTCAGGGTTGTTGGCATCAGAGTTGGTGGGAATGGTGCCTCTGTAGGCTACGCACACGTCGTTTGCAGACAACAACTTGTGCAGGGCATCCAGGCCAGCCTTGCCATAGATGTTGTCACTGCCCAGCAGTACCACCCAGGTCCAGCCGAAGTGCTGCAGCAGCAGGAAGATGGACTTCACCTGCTGCCTGTCGCTGGGGATGGTGCGCAGGAACGATGGGTACAGCCGGTTCAGGCTCAGCGTCTCCACAGTGGCTTCGTAGCTGATCTGCAAAGCAAGCCAGGAGAAAGGGGGATGCACTGCCTTAGGCAGCAGCATCCCTGAGAGCTGATGGTATGGGCAGCCTGTCCTGGGGAGACTCAGAGCTGGGCAAGCAGTGGAGCCAGCACCAAGTGTGCTGTGGCAAGAGAACACTGATGGATGGTGAGACAAAGTGTGATTCCTGCCTGAATAGGACCTGGGAAGGGACCTGGGCCAGCACACACAGAGGGGCTGCATTTCCAGCTCTACCAGCCTCCTCAGCTCCGAGCCCACCCTCTCTGAAACCCTCACTGCTCAGGATCCCTACTCTTCATCAGCTGCGGGAGCTGTGCTTACCTCTGGCACGAGGAAGACACTGAGGACAGCAGCAGTGGTGAGGGCCAGCCGGGTGCTGTCGGGGCCGATGACAGCCACAGCCTGGGGCTCGTAGTGCTGGAAGGAGGGGAGCACCTGCACATCGTGCCCACCTTTTCGGACCAGGGCACGCAGGGTGGCCTGGAGGCTGGCAGGCTCGGAGCAGGCATCGTGGATGTCATAGCCCAGGGTGACATTCGGCAGCAGTGTGCTGGAGTTGTTGATCTCCTCTACGGTGAAGCGCAGCGCCTGGGACAGGCAGTAGCCGTGGCTCTTGAAGAAGGCGGCAGTGCTGTGGTGGCAGGGAGTGGGTTTTAGAGGGCACAGAAGGCTGTGCTGTGGGGAGGGGGCTATAGGGGAAACAGAGGGCTGTGCTGCGGGGAGCGGGTTTTAGGGGAAACAGAGGGCTGTGCTGCGGGGAGAGGGTTTTAGCGGGGTACAGAGGGCTGTGCTGCGGGGAAAGGGTTTTAGCGGGGTACAGAGGGCTGTGCTGCGGGGCGCGGTCGGTGCGGGCGCTCCCTCCCGCACTCACCCGGGGCAGTCACGCAGCAGCGGGCGGGCGGTGCGGGGCCCGGCGGTGTGCAGCGGGAACAGCCCGGCCAGGCGGTGGTCGCCGGCGAGGCTCAGCCTGCTGCGGGCGGCGGGGCCAGCCCCGCACAGGCAGAGGAGCAGGCAGAGGCGGAGGAGGGCGGGCGGCATGGCATGGTATGGTATGGCGCGGCATGGCAGGGGCGGCACCGGGCGGCTCTTAACGGGGCTGGGCGGCGGGCGGGGCTGGGCGAGGGGCGGAGGAGGAGGAGCAGCAGCAGCATCAGCATCAGGAGGAAGAGGAGGAGGCGGCTCGGCGGCGATGCCCGCGCGGCGCAGCCGCCCCCGCCGGGCCCTGGCCCCGTCCCGCAGCGCGGCCCGCGGGGGCCGGGACGAGGCGGCCTGGCGGGACTTCGCCGCCTCCTTCGCCCGCGCAGGGATGGTGCCCGCGGCCGAGCCGGGCCTGGCGGCCGTGGAGGCTGCGGAGGGCACGGCCGTGCTGCTGCTGGCGCCGCGGCAGGTGAGCCGGGCACCGGGCACCCCGCACCGCGAACCCCGCACCGGGCACCCCGCACCGCCTCCCCGCCTCACCTCCCTCCCTCCCTCCCTCCCTCCCCAGGCGCTGACCTTCACCGGCAAGTGCCGCCTGCGCTGCCTCTACGGCGCCGTCCGCCTGCTGGGCTTCGCCGTGGCCTCGCACCACCCGGGCCTGCCCGTGTTCTCGCCGGGCACGCACTGCGCGCTCGCCATGGAGGCGCTGCCGGGCGCGCGCCCGCCCGCCGCGCTCCGACAGCTGCGCGCCGCCGCGCGCGCCGCCATGCGCGTGCACCGCGTGCGCCGCCGTGAGTGCGGGACGGGAGCGGGACCGGGATGGGATAGGGATGGGATGGGATGGGATGGGGAGGGAAGGAGGGCGCCATTTTGCGGGAGGCGCGGTGCGGGGAGCGGCCATTTTGTGTTTGCGGGGCTGCGGTGGTGCGGTGGTTGCGGGGCTCGGGTGGTGCGGGTTGCGAGGCTCTGGTGCTGTTTGCGGGGCTCTGGTGCGGGTTGCGGGACCGGGGTGGTGCGGGTTGCCGGGCTGTGGTGCGGGTTGCGGGGCTCGGGTGCTGGGTTTGCGGGGCTCGGGTGGTGCGGTGGTTGCGGGGCTGCAGTGGGGGGTTTGCGGGGCTGAGGTGGTGCTGGTTGCGAGGCTCGGGTGGTGGGGCTTGCAGGGCTCAGGTGGGTTTGCGGGGCTGTGCTGGTGCTGCTGCTTGAGGGGCTCTGCTGCTTGCTGCGGGGTGCAGTTTTCTGCGGGGCTGTGCTGTGCCGTTTGCTGCGGGATGCCGGTGCGGGATCCCGCGGTGATGGCAGTGCTCCCCCGTTGCAGAGGCGCGGGTGAAGGCCATGGCGCGGTTCTCGCCCGACTGCGCCGTGGTGCTGCTGGAGCACCTGGACACGCCGGTGACACGGTTCCTGCTCAGCCACCCGCCCCTCTCACGGCTCTTCGAGCCCCAGGTGAGACACACCTGCCCACCCACACCTGCCCCGCGGCGCTCGGTGTCACCCCCCAACACTGAGCGCTCGCTGTGTCGCCCAGAAAAAGGAGGAATCCTTCTTCACGCCCGAGGATGCAGTCCTGGCCTCCGTGGGCATCATGAAGTGCAGCCCCGAGCACGGGCTGCAGGTGTCGGAGAGCATGTGCCTGGCGCTGGAGGAGCTGATCCAGGCCTGCTGTGGTGAGTGCGGCGCCTTGGCCAGCCCAGGGAGCCTGAGGAAAAGCAGTTCGGGAGGCTTTTCGTGGGTTAAAGTCAGCCTGGCACATTTAGCGTTGTGTTTTTTGTCTGAAGAGTGGGAGGCTTGAGCTCAGCATCCCCTGGGGTGGATCAGAGTGATGCCAGCACTGGTCTGGTTCACAATGTGCTTGTCTTTTCCAGAGGAAGATGAAGGTGTCCCCGTGGTGCTGGTGTGTGGTGGGAAAAACACTGGAAAGTCGACATTCAACAGATATTTGATTAACCTGTTGCTGAATCGGTGAGTCTTTCCATGGTCTGCAAGCTTTTAAGTGCTGCATGGGATTTAGGAGAAGGAAAAAAAGTGTGTGAACAGAAGAAGGTGGATAGGGCTTAAACACAAAGTGTAGACACATGGGCTCTCTCCCTGCAGCCTCCCCGCAGTGGAGTACATGGAGTGTGACATAGGCCAGCCGGAATTCACGCCGCCCGGGTGCGTGTCCCTGAGCAGCGTCATGGAGCCCGTGCTGGGTACGTGTTCCGCTGCTCCTGTGGTTACCAGAGACCTGTTCCGTTTCCGAAATGAACAGGCTGTTCTGGGCAGAGGCTGCTTGAGGGGAAGCTGCTGCCACAGATGTCAGAGGTTCCTAGAGAGACTAAACCAAAAGCTGCTTTGAGTTTTCTTGTAGGGACGTCTAAGCCCCCTAAGTAACGTGGAGCTGTTCTGCTGCTCCTTTTGTCTCTTTTAAAGAGACATGATGTTGTTTACAGGTGGTAGAACAGGGTGAGCATGTCAAAGGGGATGTTTAACTTTCCACAAAGGTCTCTGGGAAAGTCTGTATCCACAGATGAAACTGTCTTGAAAAGTTCAAAGTGGATCCACGCAGATTTGGGGCTCTTGTAATGAGTGTGAAGAAACCAGAGCCCGGGAAACTACCAGTGTTTGTGGTCTTCTGGATTTGGGTCACTGTCTAAAAGGACTCATTTGCTCTTTGAATAGCTTGTCATAGGCTATTGTTTAAAGATTTGCAAGCGTGTAACCAGTGATTTTGAGCAGAGAAAAAACCCCAAAATTAATCCAGAACAAACAAACAGAACTGCCAGCCCCAGAGTCTTGCAAGTGATAGACCAGTTTCCCCCTGAGTGCAGGCTGTGCAAGGACTGTTGGCAGGTGGGAAGGGGACAGGTTATTTCAGGAGGGGTGGCATGCGGGTGATCCAAGTGTTTTGGTTTGACTTGGGGAAGTCATGAGATGCTCGATGGTCTCTTTGCCAGGTCCCCCTTTCACTCACCAGCAGACGCCCCGTAAGATGGTGTATTATGGCCAGACCAGCTGTGAGCAGGACACAGAGAGGTACCTCGATGTGGTGAAGTACGTGTTCAGCTGCTACAAGAAGGAAGTGCCTTTAGTCATCAACACCATGGGCTGGGTGAAAGGTAAACAGGATCAGTCCTTCTCTCGAGACACGTGGGAGAGAGGTGCAGCAGTGCGCAGCACCAGAACCCTCAGTCCACCTGCCCTGACCTAGAGCTGGTGTCTGACCTGTTGGAGTAGCAGCAGCAGTCCTGTGTTTTCTGTGCTCCTGAAGGCGAGGGGCTGCTGCTGCTCATCGATATCATCCGGCTGCTGTCGCCCAGCCATGTTGTTCAGATGGACGTGTGTGACTGGAAGGCAATGCCCCCGCTCAACCCCGAGCACGTCCACCTCAGCGCCGGGCTGCACACCAAGGGCAAGCAGCAGTCCAAGTGCAAGCAATTGGACATGAGTGCTGTGGAGAGCTGGAAGTGCTCCGAAGGGGAGGATGTGTCAGCTCCACAGTACAAGCTGCTGTACGTCCATCCGGAATTCCCTCGGGCAGGGGTGGCAGGTGAAGCGTAAGTAGAATTCTGAGTGCTGTGTGGGGTCCGTGGGCTGAACAAAACCACATGTTGTCCTTGACTCAGGGCTCTTCTTGCAGGCGAGTCCACAGTGGCATCCTGCGTGACATGTCTATCCTGGGATACCTGGGGCACCTGCAGTACCCAGACATTGGGGCAGTGCTCCCATTGCACAGCCTGGTGCCGTATCAGGTAAAGGAGCCTTTTGGGAAGGCTTGGGGATGGTGCAAAGAGCCTGGTTTGCAGTGGTGGGCAGTTCTGCTCCTGCTGCAGATGTTTCTTAGAAGACGGATAAACACTGTAATCTGCAAAAAGATAACAACTGTATTCTGGGTGTTTGGAAGTGAAACTTGGTCGAGGTGTTGATGTGACGTGTGTGCAGATGGCATGTTGTGTATGTGCTGTGTGTGCAGATGGAACATGTGTTACATGTGTTCTGTTTGTGCAGAAGCTGCTGCATGTGCCCTGCCTGTGGGTATGGGGTCTGTGTACTCAGCAGGGTCTTGCCTCTGAGTTTGAACTCAGTTGTGGAACTGATGGCAGTTTTCTTTCCTCTTTTTCCCCCCTCAGGTGCCCTTCAGTGCTGTCGCACTCAGAGTTATTCACACGGATGTTGCTCCCACCAACATCATGTATGCAGTGAATGCCAGCTGGGTTGGGCTCTGCTGCATTCCGGATGAGATCCGGTCCCAGACTGATGGGCCGGTCCTGCTGACACAGACACCAATCTGCGACTGCCTGGGCTTTGGTGAGCACACCTGGAGCTGTACTTTGACCTCCTGTGTTCTGGCAGATAGGTTGCAGAGTGACAGAATTGCCTAGTCTCCCAAAAACAGCTGGAGAAGTGGGATGAGATACAGGTGTAGTGGTGTGTTCTCTGCTGTTAGAAGCTGTTCTGTAAGTCTTTTGGCTTTGGTTAATGTGTGCTAACAGCTGTGGGGATATCACTGCACAGCACCCCTCAGAGCTTCTCTCAGAACTCCACAGTTGACTCACTTTCTGGGTTCACATTTGCAAAAGCAAATTCTCTGTGGATTATGCAAAATTCATGTAGTTGTCTTAAGTTTTCCTCTACAACTCATTTTAATGTTCCAGTTTGGACTTGGAGTCTGATGCTTGAGTATCTGTAGGGATGTACTGATGAGCAGGGATACCTGATTACCAAGCTTTTTGTGGGATGGTTTTTTTTCAGGAATTGTCCGAGGGGTTGATATGGAGAAGAAACTTTATCACATCCTGACGCCGGTGCCTCCAGAGAAGCTGAGACTAGTGAATTGTCTGCTCCTTGGGAACATTGCTATCCCTAACTGCGTGCTTGTGGGCCAGGTAGGAGCCCACAGGAGGGATGGGAGCTGGCTGAGCTTCAACTGGCTGGCAGGTTTTCCAGTTTCTTATTCCTGAGGCGGATGCATGCAGGGAGATGCCTGGGCATCTGCAGATGGTTATCTCTCTAGGAGATTGTCCTTAAGCACAGAAACCTCTGGAAAACAGAACGTTCCACTCATGTTTCAGATGCCACAGCAGGGTTTGGTGATCACTGTGTCCTTACTACTATCAACTCTGTCAGCCTGGGGAGGGAAGTGCTTCCCCCTCTGCTGAAGCTATGGGTTCTTAAGAGTTGTTTCTGGTTTTATTTTTCTGTTTTCCAGCAAGGAATTGAGGGAGAGATCCCCTACGTCACATCCGATTACAACTACAGCATCCTGGGCTCTGGGAAGCTGAGGAAAAAAAAGCATTTCAAGAGAAAGGAGTTTGCCTTCGAGTGTGATTACACCTGAATCCTTGGGGCCCTCAGACCAGGGATTGTTTGTGTGGGACTGGGTAGAGCCAGGTGTGGTCAGGAGTCCTGGGTGCTGCAGAGGCCCTGGGCAGGTGTCCCTGGACAGGTGGCCAGGGAGTTGCCACAGCAGGCCTGGCTTTAATAATGTTTTCTATGTTCAGTTTGTATTCTAGCGTTTTGTAATAAATACCTATGGAAAGCATTGGGTTGGTTTGGATTTTTAACTTGGACGTGGGAGACACAGCTGGGGGTGGCTGCCATCACACGCACGCTCTGCCTTGGATCAGGAGTTGTTCTTGTTGCCTGTCTGGCCCTCGGGGGATTCAAGGTGTCAGAGTAATCTGCAGTGGCCTGAGCAGAACTTCATGGTCCTGTGGTTTGGTGAAGGGCTTGTGCTGAGGTTCTCCTGGCACCGTGGCTGGCCTGCAGCTCTGGTGGTCCTGCTGGCTGAGGAGGGGAGAAGGAAGGAGCATACTGGGAAATCCCTGTTCCCCTGGGTGGTGAAGATGGAGCCGTTCAGCCCTGCACCATCACAGCCCCCCTGGCTCTGCTGCCTCCTGCCTTTCACTGGCCTGGCTGCATATCCTAATGCTGTGGTGCGAGTTCAGTGCCCTGAGTGTGGTTTGGGAACAGCTCAGGCTGGCTCTGATGTGTCCCCAGCTCTAACTTCTCCAGATAGAGACTGAAACAGGATGGGACTGGGGAGGAACTCATCACGTGGAGCACCAGGGTGCATGGCCTTGCCTGACCCCACCTGCTCTACCCCGCTGGGACACAAGAGGAACTTTATTTATTTTTCCTTCCCAGCCCTTTGTTAATCAGCAGTTTTCTCCTGAGGAAAGCTGGGGGTGGTGGGAGTCACACAGAGGTGAGTGAACATCTCAGATCGAGTTGAGGACATTTTTGGAAAATGGCTTCAAAATGGGTAATACCAGCATGTCAGGCATTTATTGGATCCAGGGCTGCAAAAGTCACTTGGCTTACAGCTGGCTTCTGAGAGCGAGGTGTGGTTCTGCCCCAGTGTAGACAGGGGAACAATCCAGCCCCAGCATGTACAGCCCCCTGAGCCCAGTGCCCAGGCAGATCCCATGGGCCAGGTCTCCTGCAGGAAAAGGAGGGATGTGGTGTGTCACTTGAGAATGGGACTTTTTGGCTCGTGGCTGCTGTGGGCGTGAGTAATTGCAAAATTGCTTTCATCTGGATTGCAAAGACATTTCCTAGAACTCCAGAAACAAGCAGCCGTAAACAGACTGGGATGAGTGGCAGGAAGGGGAAGGAGCTGTGGGGGCCTGTGCAGTGTTGCTGCCTTTTAAAGAGTTAAAGCTTAAACTTAATCCAGGCCTAATTATCCCCATCTGGTTGAGTCTGGCAGCAAAGCAAGGACTTGGCCGGCACTGTGGCCTGAACAGTGGCTAAAATAAATAAAGGGGCCATGGTACAGCCAGGGAGAACATCCCAGGCAGGGTGAGAGGGGAGTTAAAGTTGCAGGAGAGCAGGTGGAAAAGGCTTTGGGAGAGGTGGGATAGGCAAAGGGCACGTGAGAAATGCCCAGCACTGAAACACTCCGTAGCTGAGCATCACCCTCAGGGCTGTCACTGGCCCCCAACATCTACCCAACGTCACCTGTGGGTGATGGACCCTGCACTAGCTCCATTCCTCAGAGCTGGGGGATAAGTGAATAACCCCAATATGCCAAACTGCAAGTGTCTGTTTTGGGGTGTTTTCAGGAGTTTCAGCGATTTCTGTTGAAATTTCTGGCAAAGGGTGCCGGGAAGCAGCACGCTCTGGGGAGCCCATGGTACCTCCAGGAGGAGATGTTGTGATGAGTTTGGGGGCTGGAATGGTCTTGGCCCGGTTGATCATCCTGCACAGTGTTGTGGGGTTTCCCTGTTTTAGGGAGTTTTGTGTGAGGCAGGATAAAGGCGCCTGCCTTTGTGGGTTTTAAGCCCTGCTTGTTTGCTTGGATTTAGCAGGAGGAAAGTGCCCCGGCTTTCCCTGTGGGGGCTGGGGGCCCCCACGTGCCCGTGGGTACAGGGATGCAACCAAGGCTCAGGGCAGCGCATTCCTGCCCCCTCAGAAGCCGTCTGGATGGCAGAGCCGCCGAACAGCCCCCCTCTTCATGCCGATTCTTTCCATCACAAGCGCGTCTTGTCTCCGCGGCCGAATGTCTTCCATAGACGGCGGAAAGTGAAATTTGTGCAATGTCTGTAGGAGGCTGAAGAAAGGCCCTTTGTGCGCCCCCCGCGCGGGTGCTGGGCAGCCTCCAGCGGCACCCTCGGCCGCCCTGCGGCTCCCGCCGCTGGCATCAATGCGCCGCTTGTCCGGAGACCGGGACCCACTCTTAAAGCTGGAGCCCGTCTCCCCCGGTTAGTCCCACCGGTGGCCCCGTCGGGGCGGACGCGGCTCTGGGGGGCCCCCCGGCCGCGACCCCAGGATGTTTCTGTACTGGAGAAAGAGGGGTGCCTACGAGCTGGAGGCTTTGCCGGCCGGGTTGGCAGGGCTGGAGTACGGGGCGGTGGAGCGCTTCTCCTGGAGCTCCAGCCTGGACATCAGCGAGGAGCTCGGGGGTAGGTGGCTGGGGAGCTTTGGGCTGTGGGCTGCTGCGGTCGGCCAAAGCCTCCAGCCCTGGCAACGAGGGTGAGGGGCTGGGAGAAGCTCTCGCTGGAGCAGGGGTGCCACAGGGATGCCGTGGGAATGCTGCAGGTGCAGCTGGGGAGCACTGGGCAAACCATGCCGTGCCACTGGCACCTCTCCCCCCGTTTGAAGCAGCCGGCTGCTGCTGAGCTCTCGGCTGCAAGGATGATCCGGTTTCAAACTCGTTTTCCATCACCGGGAGCGCTGGGCGTGATAGCACAGCCGGCAGCGGAGGAGGAGGAGGAGGAGGTGACGGGGGGCAAAGGGGGACAGGAGCTAATGGGGACAGGATACCTCCTGCAGCCCCCAAAGTGCCTGGTGGGGACCTGGACACGCTCCTGCCTCTGCCAGAAACCAGGGAGCCCTGTGGGGAGCTCCCAACCTGCGTGCCCAAGGCCCTGGTCCGTGTGTGACCCGCGGGCAGGGTCAGCGCTTGGGAACGGCCACGCGGCTTTGGCCACGACGCGGGGCTGGTCCCTGGCACTGCCGGCCGCTCCGGACGGCCTCTAGCTTTTTGGTGAGTTTGGAAAACTTTCCCTTGGGTGCATGAAAGAATTTCTTTTTTGCTTCCGTTATTATTCCCGATAGGTCAAGTGAAACGGCAGCGGCGGGGGGCGGGGGGCCTGCCCAGCGCTGCGGGGCGGCCGGGAGGACAGAGCCCTCATTGTGCTCCGGCCACGGGGGCAGTGCCCAGCCCGGCCACCGGCCCGGCTACCGGGGACAGATGGACCCAACCCTGTCCGGCTGCTCCCGAGCCATCATCCAGCAGCATCCATAGCGCCACAGCAGTCCCGGGATCACTCCCAGATGGGAGCTGGAGCAACCAGCACCAGTCCGAGTTGCTTCCCCCCCTCCAAGGCAGAAGCAGTAGCGTTTTTGGTGTTGCCTCAAAAGGCATTTTATCCCGCAGACTGAGTCTAACCCCGGCCTTGGCCGTGGTCCCACTCGGACCGGCATGGATGCTGTTTTTGTTGGCAGGAAGGATGCGGGAGAGGGGAGTGGCGTGGCAGGGAAGCCCCTGTGCTGCTGGGCTGGTGCAGCCGTGCCACCTGGTGCAGCCGTGCCACCTGGCCTCTCCTCATCCCCAGCATCGGTTCCCTCCCCAGCAGGCAGGTTCCCAGCGGTGCATCCCTGTCTGCAGCGGGGCTGCCCTGCCAGAGGGTGTCTGTGCTGCTCGTTTGCTGCAAACAGCCCGGAGTCTGTTATTTTTAAACGATTAGATGCGACACATAACAAAAGCCTTCAAAATAGGATTTGTCCCTAAGGCCGATTTAACTGTCAAAGCTTAAAGTGGCTCCTAAGCTCCGCTGGGGACTGACAGCAGCAGATTTAGTGTTCCTGCTGCAGCCCCAGGCCGTGCCAGCCCTGGCGAAGCCGGGGCAGGTCCGTGTCCTCATCCTGCGCCTTGGGGTGCCAAGCAGGAGGTGCTGGATTCTTTTGCTGCAGAGCACACAGTGCCTTCCCCCAGCGGGGATGCAGTGCTGGCTCTTGGGCATGGGGCTTATCGAGCTGGATGGGCTGTGGGATGGGCAGGGGTGGGCAGGGGCAGGCAGCACCAGCCTCTACTGAGCCTGTGTGCTTTGCCAAGCTCTTAAACCCGGGGTTTGTGCTGTGGGGGCCTCGGCATGGCCCTGGAGGGGGCTCTTGTGGCACCCAGGCACTGACCCTGCTCTTTCCACAGACGAGCCGTGCCCAGCAGAGGAGACAGTGCTGCGCTGCCAGAACCCCGACTGTGCTGGTGAGAGGAGGGCGGCCAAGGTGGGTCCCGCGGGGTGGGGGCAGCTTCGGCAGCTGCTGCCTGATGTCGGTTTTGTGGGTGAGAAGGGGCGGTGAATTGTTCTGTCCAACCTGCTGCTCCCTGAAGGGTCCCTGCCCCTGGTCGGCAGCCCCTGACCCGCCGTGTGCCCCAGCCCATGCTGAGTGTGCATTCCTTGCTGGTGTCATGGTCCGGCTGGCATTCCCACAGCACGGCGGCAGTTTGATCATTTCCCCAAGCTGCCATGATTGGAGCTAATCTGCTCCAGCCCATCTGCTCCCCTGCTCGCTAATGTGACACCAGGGTGGATTCAGGGTCCCTTCTCTCCCGCTGGCTGTGTGGGGCTGGGCCAGACCCACACCCTGGCTCCCAGTGAGTCCCTGGGTTCCAGTGTGGGGCTGCAGGCGGTGTCTCCAGCGTAGCAGGCAGGGCAGCCTGGGCGCGCCAGGGGTGTGCCGCAGTGCTGTGTTTGCATGCTGGGGTGACAGGTCCGGTGCCTCTGGGCACACGTGGCACTGGGCTGTGGCTGTCCAGGGGTGTAGCTGGGACTGCCGGGATTAGCCCACTGAGGCCACCCTGCTGCTGTCACCAGAGACCCCTGATGGCACCTGGCAGGTAGTGGGGGCTGGGGGGCACTGGTCAGTCAGGGGGCTGATCCTGCCATAGCAGGGTGCTGGATCTTGACCCCCCCTTGCTTTGTGAGGTGCTTGCCGAAGGGCAGCGAAGCTGCTGTGTGCTGGGACCTTGGCAGGGCTTGGATCAGAAGCTGATCCCTGGGGTGGGCAGAGGGGTTTGACCTTCCTGCCTGGCCACTCCTGCGGGGCGAGCCCAGGGATGAGCTGCTGCCACAGGGTGGGTGACAAGCCCTGTATACCTATGGAGTGGCTGTCAAGGGTCCCAGGGAAGCCCACTGAGTGAACACCAGCTGTGGCCATGCCCTTGCATGCAGGTGTCACCGTGGCCACGAGGGCAGCAGTGGTGGAAGAAGAGGTGGGCTGGGGGCACGGGCCTGGGGCCGGGGCCGTCTCGTGGCCTGGGATGGGACACTGGTGGGTGCCGTGGTGGCGGTGGCTGCTGCAGGGGAGCCGGCAGCCCCTCAGAGAGCACGAGGGTGGTGGGAGCGCGTCAGCTCTGACCTCAGCAGCACCCGGAGGAAGGAGGGCAGGAAGCGGGGGCGGCTGGAGCTGCACGGGTGCTTCCTCCCCGCAGCAGCACAGTGCACTGCAGGCAAGCCTGGGCAGGGCTGGCTCCTCCCTGCAGCCCCTCGCAACCTTCCATGGACAGGGTGACGATGGGGGTCCCACACAGAGATGGAGATGTGTCAGTGGTGCAGCAAGCCTTGCTGGTGGCACCACAATCCCCAGGAGCGGAGCTGGCCAGAGCCCCCAGTGAGATGGGCGCTGGCCGGGGGTCACAGGCCGTGCACTGTGCTGGGGGCCCAGCCGGGGGTTTAAAAATAACCCGCTGTGAATGCCCGGTGGGGCTGGGGCCACGGCCGTGGCCGCACACAATCGGAGGAAACGCGCCGGCTTCAAGCATTGTTTGGTCGCAGACGTTTGCTTCCTCCGTCCTGCCATGGGGACACAGCCCTTGTCAGCACAAAGGGGCTGTGGGGTGCCAGGGCGGCCTCCCAGGCCACTGGTGAGGTGTGGGTGCCACAGGCACAGGTGGTTGTCCCCCAGCTCCCTGTCCGAGCCTCAGCATGTGCAGCTGTCCCAGGGTTTCTGCTCATAGCGGTGGAGCAAAGAAGGGGCTCTGTGGTGCAGAAGCCCCTCTATCATCCCCATGTCCTGCAGAACCCACTGCCCTGTGGCTGTGCCCTGCTCATGCCGCTTTCCTCGTGCCCACTCTGGCCTCAGCATCCCTCATGAAGAGTGTGCCAGCAGCAGCTGGGGATGGCAGAGGGGACCCCGCTGCTTGTGATGCTGCCCATCCCTCCTGCCACCATGCCAAGGCTGATGTCCCCAGGCAGGCCCTGCCCAACAAACACATGTCCCCGCAGGAATGCCACCACGTGGAGTGCCGGCAGCTGAGCCGCAGCGGCCCCCTCAGCCTGTGTGAGCTCTGCGACGGCCGCCTCCATGGCGCCATGCACTTCGATGGCCACATCCGCTTCGACCTGTCCCCGCAAGGTGAGCTGGGCTGAGCGGTGGCATCACCGCTCCCACAGCCCCATGGCAGTGGTGCCACACAGGGGTGGGAGCCGTGGAATGAGCTTGGGGCTGGTGCAGCACACATCTGGGAGCAGGGTGCAGTGGGAGGCTGTCACAGCCCAGCTCGATGTCTGTTTGCAGGCTCCATCCTGGCCCGCAACATGTCGACACGCTCGTGCCCCCCGCGCACCAGCCCTGCCTCCGATGTGGAGGAGGAAGAGGAGGGTCCAGCAGAGAGCAGAGGGTGAGCCCCTGGCCCTGCATGTCCCCTGTGTGGCCCCAGCCCATGGCATCCCTGTCACTCTGCTGTCCCTGTGCCCGCAGGGAGCGCAGGAGCTCAGCACTGAAGCTGCCCAAGAAGAAGGCTTGGCGCAGGCACACGGACGTAAGGCACCAGCCCCTCTCCCCAGGACACTTGGCAGGGCAGCAGCATGGCCCTGGAGGGTGGGAGGGAGGGAGGGACCCCTGGGCAAGCGACTGCTGCCTTCTCCCAGGACCCCAGCAAGGAGTGCTTCACCCTGAAGTTTGACCTCAGCATTGATGTCGAGGCAGAGATCGTGCCAGCTGTGAAGAAGAAGTCACTGGGGTAAGTCTGCCAGGGACAGGTACAGGGATGATGTAGGGACAGATGCAGACACAGACGTGGGGCTCGTGTCCTTGCAGGGAGGTGCTGATGCCAGTGTTTGAGAGGAAGGGCATCGAGCTGAGCAAGGTGGACATCTACCTGGACCAGTCGCACACACCACTGTCCCTGCAGTTCGAGGCGTTCCGCTTTGGGGGGCACTACCTGCGTGTGAAAGGTGCGACAGGGGCCTGGCAGGAGGCTCAGCTGCCTCGGGGCTCCCAGGGGACACTGACAACCTGATGCTCCCACAGCCAAGCCTGGGGATGAGCTGAAAGTGGAGCAGGCAGTGCGGGATGCCAGGTCGGCCAGCCTGCCCACCCTGCACCCTGCCAGCACCTTCGCACTCCTCGGACCAGTGATGGAGCCACTGCCAGGGCGCCGAGAGGGCACTGACAGCCTGGTGAGTGCCAGTGCCAGCTCTGGGAAGGAGAAATTGGGGCGTGGGTGGCAGGGTGTTTGATCCCCCTCTAGCCATTCTTTCTGGGAAAGATGGGTCATGGGGCAGCAACATGGTGTCTTCTTGATGTCCTCATGGGGTGTAGCTGAAGATTCCACTGGAATCCCCAAGTGCCACTTTGTCTCCTGACTGTGCTCTGCTGGCTATGCTGCAGTAGCATAGCAGCTCAAGCATTGGCACCAGCCCTGTGGCTGTGCCAGGTACAGGATGCCACCAAAGCTAAGGCAAACAGGAGCCCTGGGGGCCCCAGCAGAGGCTGCCACTTGTTGCCACCCCAGCTCTGGGACTCACCCTGGCCCCAGAACTCACCCTTGGCCACTGTCCCTCCTCTCCACGGCGCCTGGTAGCTGCTGAGCACAGCTCAGTCCTGCCCTGTGAACCCTGTCCCCAGATAAGGCGTGGGGCCGGGCTGGGCACCACTCCTGTGGGAGCAGGGTGTCAGACCCGTGGCGAGCGGTTCTACAGGGGCTGCTCAGGGACACACAGTGCTCGCCCCTGTGCCAGCAGCCCCTGAGGCTGGCAAGCTGGCTGCGTGGCCAGGGCTGGTGGCCGCCCGTGTCCAGCACTATGATGCCTGGCTGCGGGACGGGCACAGCCTCGGCAGGGCAGGGGGGCTCATGGGCAACCAGTCACCCCGGCAGGGGTCTCGGTCCCGACGACATTCCTGGGGGGCAGGCGCCAACCTGCACCAGGGCAATAGGGCTGGCAGCGGCAGCTGGGGACGTGGCAGCACGGTGAGTAACGGGACAGCGCCCGCCTGGGTCGGGGATGTGGCAGGGTGTGGGGCTGTGGTGGCAGCGCCGTGCCACTTCCCAGGGCTCGGTGGCAGGCAGGGAGCCCCGGCCGTGCTGGCCTTTTTGCCACAGTGAGGGGATGGCAGCGGCCGCGTTCCGGCACAGCCCGGGGACACACGGGGACCTGCCTGCGCAGCGGTGCCCGGGGCGGCGGGAGCCACTTGGCCGTGACCCAGCTCTGGCGACCAGCTGGGGGGCTTTGATCTCCGCCGGTGAATTGTTCAGCTCTGGTAGCTTATCTGCCGAGGAGGGAAATTAGGTTTTCGGCACTGGCCCCACCTCCTTTTGTTTCGGAGCAGCCCGGCCACAGCCTGCCCGGCCCCGGCTCCGCCGTCCGGGAGCGCGGCTGAAGGGGCGGCTTGGCCGGGTCTGCGCCCCTCGGGATGCCCTGAGCCCCCGCACTGCTGGGGCCACTCGCCCATGGCCAACCGGGCCCAGCCAGGCAGCACCCGGGGTCCTGCACCCCCGGGGCCCTGCACCCCCGGGATGCAGGTAGGCAGGTCAGTGCGGGCAGGGGAGCGTGGCCGGGGACCCCACTGCCCGGGTCTGCCACCTGGGTGTCTGCCTGTCCCACGGTGCTCGAGGTCAGCTCTGCTGGAGCATCAGCTGTGCCACGCTGCTTGTCCCCAGCCCGGTACCATGGCCACGATGCTGGGCGCTGACCCCGGGGGCACTGACTGTCCCCAATGCAGGCTCTGGGCCGGCGGAGGAAGAACATGACGGAATTCCTGGGGGACACCAGCATTCCCAGCCCTGAGCTGGCCCCACACATCAGCAGCTCCCTGCCCGCCAATGGCACCGACACCTGGAAGAACCGCGCTGCCAGCCGCTTCAGCGGCTTCTTCGGCTCCAGCACCAGCATGGGCTCCTTCGGGCGGGTAGGTCGGACACAGGCATGGTGAGCGGGCACAGGAGCTGCCCGTGGCTATGCTGGGGAGCTGGGATGGGTGCCCCTGGGGCTTGAGTCCTCTCGTTCCACAGGCAGGGCAAGGGGGTCCGTGGCATATGCCCACCGGCTTCTGCCCAGCCACTTTGCCCCCTGCCTTTGGCCAGGAGACTGAGAAGCTGGAGCAGCTGGCGAACAGGCTGCATGCCTACGGCACATTCGGGCTGCCCAAGCTGCCGCCACAGCTCCGCTTTGACCGCGACTCCTGGGAGGAGGATGGGGATGAGGCTGGGCTGGCACTGGAGGACAGCTGGCAGCAGATCATCCAGGGCGCAGAGGTAGGGCTGGGGGCTGGGGGACTGGGGGGCTCTGCCCAGCCCCTGGCACGGTGCTGACACTGATCCTGGCAGGCCCTGTCGCGCCGGCAGTGCCACCAGCAGGAAGCCATCTGGGAGCTGCTGCACACCGAGGCCACCTACATCCGCAAGCTCAGAGTCATTACCGATGTGAGTGCTGGCGGCCGCTGCACCTTGCTGGGGTGAGGGGCTGCGGCTGCAGCCCACCAGCTCCCCGCTCTCTCCCCACAGCTCTTTCTCTGCTGCCTGCTGAACCTTCAGGACTCGGGGCTGCTCTGTGAGGTGAGCAGAGAGGGCTGCAGGGGCCAGGGGGGTTGGGGATGGCTCCTCAGCCTGGCCATGCCACTGGGTGTGGGTACCATCCCCCTGCACTGCCCACCTCACCCCGCAGGTGGATGTTGAGCGGCTCTTCAGCAACATTGGGGAGATCATCCGGCTGCACTGTGAGCTGTGGCGCAGCGTCATGGCCCCGGTGCTGGCCAAGGCACGACGGACCGGGGCGCTGCTTGACCCCATTGACTTCCTCAATGGCTTCAAGATGGTGAGTGGGGACCCCATGCCATGGCAGGGACCTATGCCATGCTGTGCCCCATGGTGACCCCTCCGTGCCTCCCAGTTCGGGTCCCTCTTCAAGCCCTACGTGCGGTACTGCATGGAGGAGGAGGGATGCATGGAGTACATGCGGGCGCTGCTGCGGGACAGCGAGCTCTTCCGCACCTACGTGACGGTAAGGGGAGGGTGGGGACTGGGGCCGGGGCAGGGGCAGTACTGGCACTGACACCTGTGTGCCACAGTGGGCTGAGAAGCACGAGCAGTGCAGCCGCCTGAAGCTGAGCGACATGCTGGTGAAGCCCCACCAGCGCCTCACCAAGTACCCACTGCTCCTCAAGTCTGTGCTGAAGAAGACAGATGACCCACGTGCCCGTGATGCCATCACCACCATGGTAAGGGGACGGGAGCGGGGGGCAACAGAGTTGGCCCCATCAGCCCCCCAAACTCACCACCAACCTCACCACAGATCAACTCTGTGGAGCGCTTCATCAACGACATCAACTCACGCATGCGCCAGCGGCAAGAGCGGCAGCGCCTGGCCACAATCCTCAGCCGTATTGATGCCTATGAGGTGGTGGAAGGCAGCACGGATGAGGTGGACAAGGTAGGCTGGGCATTCTGGAGCTGCCATCCCCTGCTGTCTCATGCCATGCCACGCTATGCCACTCAGTGCCACCCTCTGCCCCACTGCTGTGCTACCCTGTGTCACTTCAGGCCAAGCCACCCCACGCTATATCATGCCATGCCACCCTATGCCATGTTACCCCATGCACCCCATGCTGATGGTGGGGTTTCCCGGCAGCTGCTGAAGGAGTTCCTGCGGCTGGACCTGACGGCCCCCATCCCTGGCACCTCCCCAGAGGACACCCGGCAGCTCCTCCTCGAGGGCAGCCTGCGGATGCGGGAAGGTAAAGACAGCAAGGTGAGGACTGGAGGGGATGGGAGGGCTTCAGCCCCTGCCCACCCACCCTCACTCACTGTGCTGACCAGCACCCGCGGCCCCACTCTCACCCCCAGATGGACGTCTACTGCTTCCTCTTCACTGACCTCTTCCTCATCACTAAGCCCCTCAAGAAGGCTGAGCGGACAAAGGTGGTCCGGCAGCCCTTGCTGGTGGACAAGGTCATCTGCCGGGAGCTCAGGGACCCAGGTGAGCAGCACTGGGGATGGGGGGAACTGCAGGGAGGGGGGCCTTGACATGGCTGACAGCCTCTGCCCACAGGTTCCTTCCTCCTCATCTACCTGAACGAGCTGGGGAGTGCTGTGGCCGCCTACACCTTCCAGGCCATCGGGCAGTCTCTGTGCCGCAGCTGGGTCGAGGCAATACGCAACGCCCAGGTGAGGGGCATGGGGCTGGGCGGGGGACTCCCAGGTGCCCCATGCAAACCCTGGTCCTTGCTGATGCCTTCCCTTTCCCAGAACCTGCTGCAGCAGCTGCGGCAGCGCCGGTGCATGGAAGAGGAAGAGGAGGAGGACGGTGAGAGCGGCACTTCAGCTGCCAGTTCACCTACTATCCTGCGCCACAGCAGCGCCAGCCCAGACTCACAGCAGTGGTAGGGAACGGGAAGGGGGGCTCTGCACTCCCCTGGCATGGCACAGCCCCCTCCTCACCATCCTGCCTCCACAGCCCCTCTGATGGTTCTACCGAGACACTTGCCACGGTGGCAGCAGACGGCGGTGATGAGCTCTCCTCCCCGGACTGGGAAACAGGGCCCTTCAGGTCGACCTCAGACAGCTCCTCAGTTGGCACCAGCACCTCCATTGGCACTGGCACCTCTGCTGACACCTCCACCGAGACCCCCACCCAGGAGCTGCCTGCAGGCGCCCTGCCTGTGCCCCTGCCCCATGGCGTGGTGTCCCCGGCCGGCGGCTGCCGCTCCTCTTCCATTGACAGCGCCTACGGCACACTCTCACCTGCCTCACTGCGGGACTTCAGCCAGCAGCCGGATGGGGTGCCTGAGGAGGGGCGGGAGCCCACCCTGGCCCCCCCAGCTCCACGGCCCCCCTCACCCCGGCTGCGCCGCCGGATCCCCGTGCAGCTCCTGCCCTGCCCGGCCAGGGTGCTCAAGTCCAAGTCAGAGGCCAGCCTGCCACAGCTCCTGTCCCCCACTTCCCCAGGCCCCTTAAGTCAGAGCCGCAGCCTCTCTGACCTCTCTGCTGGCTTCCCCCGGACTAGCCAAGCCCCTGCAGCCCCGGCTGCTCCCGGTAGCAGTGGCAGCTCCACATCTGAGCTCTCAGAGCCTGAGGAGCCAGTGGAGAGCCCAGCCTCCCCGCCAGGGGAGCTCAGGCGCGACTCCCTGACTCCTGCCCGCCGGACCCTCTCGGACCCGCAGTCGGCACAGCACCGCAAGCTGACACTGGCGCAGCTGTACCGGATCAGGACCACGCTACTGCTCAACTCCACGCTGACGGCCTCGTAAGCACACGCTGCCTGCTCGCAGGGCATGGCCTGGCCCTCCCGAGGGCTCCCCAGGGGTCCGGTCCCAGTGCTGAGCACATCTCTCCCCACTCTGTGTCTTGCAGGGAGGTCTGAGAGCCGCTGGCATGGAAACGACAGACACGTGGATGCACCAAGGATCTGCTCCTGCTTCTAACCTTAGCGTAATGCCAGGGCCGGGCAGAGCGAGCACTGGGATGCCACGCTGGTGGGGACATGGATGGGGATGCAGACCCGTCCCCTTGGCGAGGACATGCCCTGGGCATGGCAGTGCAGGGCTGGACATGGCACATGGCTTGTGCTGGACCCTTGTCCACAGAGACAAGACTTGTCGGGCAGGGGGCCCTGGGGCCGTGGGGGGCTGCAGGGGGCTGTGGGGCAGCTCCTGTGAGCAAGGAAAGGGATGACGATGTTGTTAGTGGTGAGTGGGGAAGATGCTGAGAGGGACACGGTGCCAGTGACATCGTGCTGCAGGCAGTGCAGGGAGGAGGTTGCGGCTGGTGGCAGGAGGGGATGGTGTGGGGCTGGTGTGGATTTGCCCTGTGTGGTGGCAGTAAGTGACAGTGCCCAGGGCCGGAGTGTGGGAGCTGTGGTGGGAGCCCCCCATGCCAAGGCTGCACTCCACGTCCCAGCTGAGCAATAAACCCAGCTGGTGCACACTCGCGTCCGCCTCGCCTCTCCTTCGGCCACGGCAGAACTCGGGGCAACACCAGGGTGGGCAAAGCACAGCTGAGGGAGCACCACAGGAGCAGGCTAAGATGGAAGTGGGGCCAGTTTCAGCTTCCCATTCCGGGGCTCAGGGTGGGCATAGGGCCGTGAGGTGGGATGGGGCCCTGGGGTGTGGGTCAGCGGTGCTCCCTGCACACCCTGCGTCCCCCATGAACCCCCAGCACCGTGGGTCTGTGCCAGCGGGCGAGGGAGGGCGGCAGCCGGCGGCCCGCAGCGAGGCGGTGCAGGTCCCTCCCGCGCTCGGCGCTCCTGTCATGTGGTTTCATACCCCTTGGACTCATTTCCAAAAAAGCATTTCCTCCTGCTGCGGTCTGGTGTAAAAGCCTGTGTGGGGAGGGCTGGTGCTCACTCACCACGCGTCCCGTGCTGCTGGCGGTGGCCATGGGGTGCTGGGGCACCCTGCCCGGGCGCTGAGCTGCCCTGACACCCCACTGCACCCGCCGCCCTGGTCCCCTCACCGCCCCGGCATGACCCTGCCACATCGGCCACAAGGATGAAGTGTTGCTGCCCTGGGGTAGCTTGGGTGAGTGTGCTGGCATGGGGGTCCCATGGAGCCCTGACACCAATTGTGGGGTGCCCCAGGGCTGTGGCTGTAACCGGTCTGGAGGAGGGAGGGAGGAAGGTCGAGTAACTCCAGTGCCAAGGGCGCCAAAAACGCTTGCCCCTCTGGCTAATACCTAGGACGGGTCTCTGCTGCACCAAAACGCCCGTGGTGTGGCATGGCTACGGGGGCCACCGGCGTGGCACACCCACGAAGACCGCAAGCATGAACACCATGCGGCCGTGGGAAGTGTGGGCTCAGTCACGGGGCTGCAGGCAGGACAGCGCCACGGGGACTGGCCGTGCCGACAGCCCGTGGGCGCGGGTCACGCTGCCGGCGGTGGCGGCTGTCCCCGGGGCTGGGTGGGAGCGTGGCTGTCCCCGGGGCTGGATGGGTGCGTGGCTGCCCCGGCACTGGGTGGGTGCGTGGCTACTCTGGCACTCGGTGGGTGCGTGGCTGCCCTGGCACTGGGTGGGTGCGTGGCTACCCTGGCACTCGGTGGGTGCGTGGCTGCCCTGGCACTCGGTGGGTGCGTGGCTACCCTGGCACTCGGTGGGTGCGTGGCTGCCCTGGCACTCGGGCACCGGGAGCAGAGGCCGCGTTGTCTGGGCAGGAGTGGCGCTGGCGCGGGACAGGAAGCAGCGGCGCTGAGTCCCGCGCAGCCGGCCATAGGGGTGTCGGCCGCTCCCCCGCACCCTCCGCTCCCCCGCACCTGCTGCTCCCCTCCGACCGTCGCTCTCCCGCAACGCCGTGCCCGTCAGTCCCCTTCGCTCGCCGCTCCCCCGCACCCGCTGGTCTCCGCTGCCCCGCACCCGCCGCTCCCCCGCACTCGCTGGTCCCCGCTCCCCCGCACCAGTCTGTCCCCTCCGCCCACCGCTCCCCCGCACCCGCCGAGCACCTGCCCGCCGGGCACCTGCTCCCCGCTGTGGGCAGGGGACAGCTGCCCGTTTTGCAGGCAGGGTGTGCAGGCAGGGCCGTGCCTTGGCGGTGACTCAGACGTGCCGCTGGCAGCCGGGGCTGAGGCAGCCGCCCTGCTCTGCCGGCAGCGCTCTGCGTGCGGGGCGGCCCAGCGCGGTTTTCAGTCTGCCGGTGGCGGCGGGTTTAGTAGAAAATGATTCAGCTGCCGTAATCGGGGCCATCACGGCTGGGAAATCCAGCCCCCAGCGAGGAATCCCCTGGCTTCCTGCCCACACTGCCAGCGCCGCGGCCCCCCGCGCCTGGCCCCCTGCCCTGCCCGTGGAAGGGGTGTCAGCGTGGGCACCTCCTTGCCGCCCCAGCGGGGCTGTCTGGGCAGTGGGGCTGCCCTGTGTACAGCACCTGGCACCCCGCGGGGGAGCAATGACCTACTTTGGAAGGCGCGCACCAGCCGTGATAGCAATCGGGGAGAGCGTGAGCCAGGCACGGCTTCCTCTCGGAGAGGAAATCACCTCCTCTGCGAGGGAGATAAACCCCAGGAAAGTCAAAGCTGCCAGTGTTAACCCCCTGTGCCTGGATGCCAACAGCTCCCTGGGCCGGCAATCCCTTGGCACCACCAGCAGTGTGCCCGACTCTTGTTCCCATCCCTGGGGACACAGCAGGGGTCCTGTCGAGCATCCTGGAGGTGCTCCCCAGCCAGCCTGGAAGCACCCATTGCAGAGCACACAGGGACACCTGACAGCAACCCTCTGAGCACAGCGGCCCCCACAGCCCCAGCCGGAAGTCGCTTGCTCGTGTACGAGGAAAGCAGGGCACAGGGGCTGCCGCGGGGCATTCCTGGCCCTGGGGCAGCACACCCGCGCAGCTGTGGGGCACAGGGCCACGAATCCAGCCATTCTGTCCTGCGCAGGCACCCGTGTCCATGTGATACTGGACCCAGCTCTGGCTCCAGTAGCCCAGCATGTGTGGCTGGGAGGGGAGCACGGTGTGAGGGCCATCCCCCGCGGGTGCATAGCTCCTGGGGCACCCTGGCTGCCCGCAGCCCTAGTCTCTCCTTGCCTGCAGGTGATCCTGGCAGCGCTAGTGCTGGCAGCCAGCGAATCGCAGCCCCCGGGGTGGCGGAACCGCACCATACTGCAAGGACAGCGGGTCCTGGTGCAGCCACTCACCCGCCTGCGGAGACATGCCACCAGACACCCCTGCCCTACTGGCATGAACTGGATCGAGAGTGCTCGCCAGTGCTGTGACCAGTGCCCTGCAGGTGAGCACCACCCGGCCCGCGTGGTGTGGCATGGCACACTGTGGCACAGCAGGTGCATTGCCACAGGTGGCCGTGCTTCCTGTCACCCCATTGTCGCTGCAGGGACGTTCCTGCGTGAGCCATGCACAAGCCACAGCAAGAGCGTCTGCAAGCCCTGTCCCACCGGCACCTTCCGTACCCAGCCCAACACCTTGCCCAAGTGCCAGGCTTGCTATGAGTGTGACCGACAAGGTGAGCTGGGATCACACCGTGCCGTGCTATGCCACACAACGTGGTGCTGTGCTGCTCACTGCCTGCTTTCTGCAGCTTTCCAGAGTGTTCTGAGCAACTGCTCGGCCACCAGCAACATCGCCTGTGGCTGTGAGCCCGGCCACTTCCGTGTCTGCCTCGACCAGAGCTGCAGTGACTTCTCATGCCAGAAATGCCAGCCCTGCACTGGGCGCCTCATCCAGCGGCCCTGTGAGTGCTGTCACCTGCCCTGCAGCCTGACCCGCTGGCTGTTCCACCTCCGGTTGTGCTGCCCTTCCTCATGTCCACCCTCTCCCCAGGCTCGGACACGCAGGACACACTCTGTGACAGCAGCTGCAAGCCTGACTTCTACACCGAGGGCGACGAGTGCCGGCCGTGCCACACGTAAGCACTTACCCTCCCTGTGTCCCAGGTGGGGACACGTGGGGCCCGTGACATGGCACAGCATGGCACCCACGGCTCCCCTCTCCTTGCAGGAGCACCCTGGACACGTGCAGCAAAGAGTGCCAGCAAGTGTGTGGCAGCAGCAGCAGCAGCCAAGGTACGGGGGTATTGGGGCTGGGAGCGGTGGTGTGGGGTCGCTGTGCTGGATGCTTGATGGGAACACTCCTGCTTCTCCTTGCAGATTCAGGTCTGGAGTACCTCCTGCTGGGACTCACCGGGCCCCTCTTCCTGGGTGCCCTCGTCATCTACCACAAGAGGAGGAGGCTTCGGCACAGTGCCCTGGCAGGTGGTCCCCTCCACGCGGCACAGGCAGCCACCTCCACGGCTGGGGCTGTGGCTACACCGTGGTACCAGTTCAGTGCCGGGAGGTGGCACAACCTGTGCTGGACCCAGCCGTGCTCCCCACACGGGACAGACCATACCACTGTCATGCTGAGGCAGAGCCCTAAGCTGTATGAACAGCCCAGTGGCAAGGGGGAGGCCTCTGCCCCACTGGAGCCCCGCAGTGCCCTGCTGCAGGGCAGCCAGCTCTATGCCGTCATCGACGCGGTGCCAGTGCGGCGTTGGAAGGAGTTCATGAGGATGCTGGAGCTGCGGGAGGCGGAGATTGAGCTGGTGGAGCTGGAGGTGGCCAACATCCGTGACCAGCAGTATGAGATGCTGAAGCGCTGGTGCCAGCAGACCAGTGCCACGCTGGACCGCGTTTTTGCTGCCCTGGAGCGCATGGAGCTGGCCGGCTGTGCCGAGGCACTGCGCCTGAGCCTGTCATCGGGGCCCTAATCCCCAGCGTCACTACCCTAGCACACGGAAGTCGTGGCACCTTCACATCTCAGTGGGCGCCTCGGCCGTGCCATACCCCTAAGTATTGTTACTTATGCCGTGTAGACATTTTATGTCAGTTTTATGTCCCCTTCCCACCCACTGGCCCCCTCTATTTATGTCCCCCTGCTCCCAGGGCCGGGGGGGACCCCACGCCACAGCATGTCGGCTGCCTGGCCACTCGCGGGACGAGCGGGCACCGAGCCCACCGCGAACCCATGGGATAGTTCTCAAGGCCGCCCGCTGCCGGGCGTGCCTGCCCCCACCCCAATAAAGTGGCGAGTTCTCCATCCGCCGGCCCCTGCCCTTCTTTGCAGGGCTGCACCAGCCGGGCACTGAGGCACTGCTGGCCTCAGGGCCACCACTGGTGATGTGGCCACCGCAGGTGGTGGTTGATGTGGGTGCTGGCAGAGATGCAGGTGGTGTGGGTGATGGGGGTGGTTGTGTTGGAGTGGGTGAGGGGGGCACCGCAGTGGGCAAGCATGGTGTGGGGACGGGGGTGGTGTCGGCAGCCCCAGGAAGGCGAGGGGCACTGCTGACGGGGTTTATAGTTTTAATTGCTGGAAAGGCAGGTGTTCTGGGTGGAGGTGAGCCGGGAGCCAGCCTTGAGCGGCTCTGGAGGGGCAGGAATCGGGGCGAGCGCGCTGCGACAGCGAGTTGTGCCAGCGGGGAGCGCAGGGATTCGGGCAGCATGGCGAGCCCAGCCGCAGCGGCTGAGCCGGGCAGCGCACAAGGAGCCACGTGCCCTACCCCACAGCAGCTCACTTTGCAAAGGGCAGCACGGGGTGGTGGTGGGCTGGCGACAGCGGGATGGGGGCTATGGGTGCCTGGGGCGGTGGTGGGGGCTCCTTTGGGTCGGGCTATGTGGCCGTCCATGGCAGGAGGAGAGTGCCGAGGCATCTCGCGGTCCGTGGGGGGACCTGCCGGCCTCCTCCCACCGCGAAGAGCCAGGGTACGGCGTGGTGTGGCTAGTGCTTGGCTATGTCCCCCTTCTTGAGGATGATCTGTCGCTGCCAGGGCGCCAGCTTTGTCTCATCGTACCCGAGAGTCCTTAGCTTTTCCGACTGCTCCTTCTCCTTTTCCTCCTCCTCCCGCTTCAGCTTCTCCTGCTCTTTCCTGCTCAGCAGCAGGGGGCACGGGGCGCCGCGGTCACCAGAGCCGCCGGAGCCGCCGTGCCCGCCCGCCCAGGGAAGGGGCTCGCGGCACTCACCGTTTCTGCTCCCTGCAAAGGCAAAGGCAAGAGCGGGGTTAGCAGAGCCGCGGGAGTGACCGGAGCGTGCGGCATCCCCCGGCCCCGGCTCACCTCTCTTCCTCCAGCTTCTTACGCAGGATGTCCCTCCTCCAGGCCGGCATGCTGGCCAGACGCGCCTCCTCCTCCTTCTCCTGCAACAGACAGCTGTGTGTTACTGGCACTGCGGGGAGCCCACCCTCACTAATGGCACCGTGGGGCCACAGCATCATCCTGGTGTGTGGCGACACATCCTTGTGGCAGCTGGGTTGAGCCGCGCTCCCGGCACGGCGCTGGCGGGGTTGGCCAGCACAGGGCTCGCCGACGCGCCCCTCGCTGCGCATCTTCAGCCGACGCGGGGAGGAGGAAGGAGCGTGTGGCGTGGCCAGCCCTTGCAGCACACCACAGCTTTATTGCATGACACGCGGGGGCCCACGCTGCCCCGGCACCGCAAACGCCACGCCAGAGGGGAGCGCAGCCCCGCTGCTGCGCCTCCCACACAACACACAGCCACGGCAAGCAGCACACTGCAACCTCAGCCCGGGGCCGCGCGGAACAACACCCAGCCCTCCGCCAAGCCGAGCCGCACCACGGCACTGCCAGAGCCACAGAGGCAGCCGAGCGCCCCCGGGCACCAGGTCCTGCTGCCCACAGCTGCCCCATGAGCCTGCTCCTCTCCGCGCCACACCGCTGGTACAGCCCACGGCATCCCGCTGGGCTCAGGTGTCAGGCATCTGCGCCTCCTTCTCCTTCCAAAAGGAGAAGCTGCGGTCGATGAAGCGGCAGACGTCCTCCTCGCTGAACTCTCCCAGCTCTAGCACTGGCATCGGCACTGCTGCCCCCTGCCCTTCTGCAGCCAGGGTAGACGATTCTGACAGGCTCTCTGCCACTGCCACAGGGTCATCTCCAAAAAACTCCTGCACGAGGTCCTCAAAGCCATCGAGCCAGTGGCAGTGGCCAGCCTCGATCCGCTCCAGCACGGTGCGGTGGAAACGGCGGACGTGGTGCCAGCTGTGGCTGCCCAAGCGGTCAAACATCTCATAGCAGAGGAGGTGACGGAAGCGCCGCTCCTCGGGGCTGAGTGGCATCTCCAGCAGCTGGAAGTAACCCAGCATGAAGAGGTCGAGTGGGAGGCTGTCGTGGGGCATGGGTGAGCCGCCGACGTGGGGTAGGAAGTGTTGGGGCCAGTACAGCACCGGTGTGCGGCTCAGCCGCCGGATCTGACGCCCTGGCACCCGGCGGGCGACACTTCTCCAGCGGGCCAGCAGCCGCCCCGCCGCCGGCCGCCGCCTCCCTGCCCGCCGCGGCCGCTCCTCCCCGGGCACCGCCGCCAGCGCCCGCTTCTTCCAGTGCTCCAGGAAGCGGAAGACAGCGCGCTCCTTGCACCCCTTGGTGTGTTCATGTGGGCTGCTCAGCTGTGGCAGTGCTGGCCTGCTCCGCCGCGGTGCCCCATCCCCATACTCCTCCTCCAGGATGGGCTGGCGGGTGCTGCCAGGGGGCTGCGCCCGCTTGTGCTTGGTGGCCCTGGGGAGGGGTGCAGGGGGCCCCCTCAGCCCCTCGTAGTTGGCCTTGAGGCTGCGGACGGAGACACCGCAGCCCAGGATCTCGCGCCGGGCATCGTGCTGGGCGCTGGGGCCGCTCGCTGCCCCCTCGGCCCTGGGGCCCTCCTGGCCCCTCGGGGTGGCTGTTGTCACGGCCACGCTCCTCGGCAGCGTGGGGGACTGGCTGTCGCGGGCAGGCACGTCCTCGCGGGTGAGGGCAAAGCGCTGGGGTGCCGGGGTGGCGGACAGTGGCACGAGTGGTGGCAGCTCCTCCTCTGGCCGCCCCGGCAGCAGCTGCCCTGGCTGCGCCTCGTGCATCACCCGCAGGCTGCCCAGCTGCCTCTCCAGGTGCCACATGTCCTCCTCCCGCTTCGGCTGCCTGGTGGGTCCTGGTGTGCCCCCAGGGGCAAGCGGCCTGTGCCGGCACAGGGGCGGTGACTGGCTCCCAGGCTGCGGCGGGAAAGAGGGCAAAGGGGCTCTTGAGGCCGTGCCCCATGCACCTTGTGCCACCGCCGCCATGTGCGGCATCCCCGGGTGTGATGCCCCTGCATGCAGGTGGGGTGGTCCCCCCCAGACCAGCTGGGAGCTGGAGGCAAAGCCACACACGCCATTTCACCAGGTCCTGAGCTGCTTGAGCCATCCCCGCGCCACGCTCGCCGCCGCAGCACGTGGGACCCCCCTACCTTGCGCCGCTGCTCCTCTTCTTCCTGCATGCGGAGCTGCAGCTTGCGCACCATCACCTGCCGCTTCCACTCGGGGATGGGCCGGCCCTGCTCGTCCTGGCTCGGCACCAGCGCCTCCACCTCCACCGCTGCCCCAGCGCCTGCTGCCGGCACTGGTGAGCTCCCATTTAGCACCGGCTCCGGCGAGCCCCCTGCCAGGCAACGTGGTGGCCCGGCAGCCTCGGGGGTGGCTGGGGGGGTAGGTGTCCTGGTGGGTGACGGGGAGGACACCGGCGACTCTGCCTGTGGAAGGAGGGAGGGAGGGTGGTGGGCACTTGCCATGCTGTGCAGCACCGTGCCACCGGCTCCCCTGGCCCCTGTCACCACCTACGTTGGCCCCTGCCTGGCCGCTGCCGGAGAAGACAGTGGTGAAGCCTTTACTCTGTGGAGTCGGCTTGAGGCTCTTCCCAGCCTTGATCTCAGCCAGCAGCTCTGAGTTGTCACCGGTGGGGGACATCATGTTGAAGGACTTGGTGCCTGAAGGGGAGGCAAAATGAGCAGTAAGCATCCCGTCAGCAACAGCTACCGTCCCGCTAAATACCCCCGTCAGCTTGCAGGGCATGAGTGTGGAGGGGAATCTGTCCCCCCACCATACAGGAGTCTCTGGGACCTCAATGAAGCAGCATCTCGACACTCAGATCATCAGACCCATAGGAACAACTCCACATCACCCAACTCCTGGATCCATGAGACCCCACTGGAGCATCCCCCAGCAATTAACAGCCTGGCACCCTAGCTCCCCAGATCCATAGGATCAGCACTCCAACACCAGCTTACTAGGTCTGTGGCACCCTGCTGGAACAGCACTCCAGCACCCCAACACTCAGCTCCGGGAGCCCCAGCACGGCCCCAGCCCTGAGTGCCACCCCAGCCTCCGCGGCACTGTGCTGCGACAGCAGTGACCTGGCTCTGGAGGGATGGCTCCATAGCCAGTGGCAGCCCTGGCACTGCAGTACAGCCCCTACGCTCCCCTGCAGCCCCCACCAGCAACACGCTGACAGCCTGAGACAGCCCCACTGCCAGCCCGGATCCCAAAGAGCTGCGTGGCACCAGTACCCTGGAGGTTCTCATGCCACTTCTCATGCTACCCGCCCTGCGAGCACCCACCGTCCGTGCCAGCCATGCGTGGGTCCCTAACAGCCCATGGTGCCGTCCCAAGGTAAAGCCCCTTCCCCGCAGCCGGCGCCCACCGCTCGCCCTGCTCGGCTGCACCACGCCGGGGCCGGAGGGCTGCGGGTGCTGAGGGCCCAGCGGGGCACACACGCTGCCATCCAGTGCCGGCTGAGCCCCCCCAGCCCCGGGAGCCGGCGCTAATAAAGCCGGTGCCGAGTGGTGGCCAAGCCCGCCGGCCGTGGTCAGCGGCGGGGGAGCGGCCGGTGCGCTCACGTGGCGGGGTCACGCTGGCCGGCTGAGCGCAAACAAAGGCCCTCTGTGTGCGGGGCCACGGGGGCCGCGGGGCCCCGGCTGCCTGCCCAGCCCTGCCAGCCCTGCCTGGCGGCTTCGGCAGCCCCGCATCACTGCTCGGCCTCCCGCGTGGCACCGCCGGCCACCGACGCGCACCGAGGGCTCGGCGGCAGGAGGGCTGCGGGCAGGCGCTGGCCCCAAAAGGCGACAGTGCCCCGTGGCTGCAGCGCTGGGCAGTGCCAGGTTGGGCCCCTCTGGCTGTGCCCCGCGCCGGGGCACCCCCTGAGCAGGGAGGAGCGCGGGGCCGCGGTACTTACTCTTCATCTGCCTGAGCGCCTTTCCTCCTAGGGAGAGAAGCAGAGAGGCGGCGCAGGGCACGCGGCAGAGGAAGGATTTGGCCACCGCGAGACAAGAGAGAAGAGAAGCGGCCAGCAGTGAGAGCAGGAAGGGGCGAGCGGGCGTGAGGGCCCCCGCGCCGACACCGGAGGAGAGAAGGACAGAAAGGCCGTCAGGAGCCACGTGGCCAGAGTGCCACAGAAGGAGATGTGCCAAGGTGGCCAGTGCCACAGTGCAGCCAAAGGGACAGTGCCCGAGATCCCTCCCCATGCCCATCCGTCACCCCTGCACTTACTTCCCGTGGAGGAGGAGGAGCGGCGGGGGCCGGCGGGGGTCTCGGCCAGCGGGGGTGGTGGTGGGGGCGTCGGGCAGGCGGTGTCGGGCAGTGGTGGGGGCGGCGGTGGGGGTGGCAGCTCGGCACTGGGCTTGTTCTCCCCATTGCGCATGGTGTCCGCCGAGATGGGTGATGCCTGGGAGAAAGCACAGGCAGGCGTCGCCCGGTGCCGGTGCCACTGAGCCGTGCACAGGCTCGTGGCGTGGGGCTCACCTCTTCGCTGTGCGCCATTCGCCGGGGGCTGGGCTGCTCGGCCACGGCGTGCCCCAGGTGCTTGTAGTAGTCACCGGTGCTCGGCTGCTTGCCGAAATTCCTCGACCGCCTGCTGGAGTCAGCCCTGCGCAGGCCTTCGGGACTGCTGTCACGCGATGCCAGCTGCAACAGGGAGCACCCCTCAGCACTGCCACGCCTGGCTGGGACCATGGGGCAGAGCCGTGGTGGGGCAGGGCCCTGCCAGCAGTGGCTGTGGGGCAGATGCGGGGATGGCAGGTGTATGCCCTGGGGTCTGCTTGGCACACTGCTGTACTGGGGCTGAGTGTCATGGTGACAGCGTGTGGCATCAGTGCCTGGCACTGTGACCCCCATAGCCTGTGTCCAGAATCCTGGCTGAGCCTCCCCTGGGATAACCCCCTGGGAACAGGAGTGCCGAGCCTCAGCCCCGCGGATTACCGGGAGCTTATCCCGCGCGGGGCTGGGGACCGGTTCCAAACTTCCCTCTGAACAGGGCTCTCAGGCAGTGCAGCCTCGGCTCACCCTGCTGCATTCCACAGCGGCTTTGCGGGTCGTGCTGCTGCCGAGTGCCGGCGCTGCAGGGGGCTGTGCCTGTCCCCTGGGTTTGGGGTGCCACAGTGGCGCGGCCCTGCTCCCCTTGCTGAGGGCCCCACTATTTGCATTTCCCCGTGAGCCACCTCCACCCATGGCATTTTCACGGTGAGCCCGGGTGCTTGCCGCTGCTGCCAGCCCCAACTAAGTCAACAAGTGCCAGCTCGGTGTTTCCTGCTGTGGGCCCTGTGCCAAGCCCGGCTCTCGCTCCGGTAGCCCCAGCCCCAGTCTAGTGCAAGGGTCTATGCCACCCAGCCCCATTGCATGGGGCACTCACATAGCTCTGGGACTGCTCTGGCACATGCCTGCACCTCCCCAGGACAGCCCATTACCCTGGTCAGCACCAAGGAGCCAGGGCTGTGCACAATGAGCACTCTGGAATCCCGAGTCCCCCATGCACCTGGCACACACTGCTCCACCGAGCCCCCCACCCCATGTGCCCTGTCCCCCGTGGTTCTGGGCTTTGCCAGCGCCCTGGGCATGGGGCCACGGCTGTGCCTCGAAATCTCATCCCCAATGGGGTGGGGAGAGCCATGGCAGGGGATCAGGGCAGCCCCAAACCTACTGCATCCCCATGGCCCCCAGCCCGCCACGGGGGGCTGCACCCCTCTTACCTGTGCACGCCTGGCTGAGCCCTCTCAGCTCCTGGCAGCACCGGCTGTGCCACCCGACACCTGTGGCGCGGGTGACACCGGAGCCGGCCGCTCGGGTTACCGCCTGCGCCGCTGCCCACGCCCAGCTCGGCGTGGTGCTGGTGGCACTGCCAGGGCTGCATGGGTGCAGCTGCCACGGCACGGTGCTGCTGGGTACTCTAGCCAGTGCAGTGGTCATGTGGGGCTGCCCAGTGCCATGGAGCCACCAAAGCATCACTGGCTCCAGTGTCCTGCACCCCTGCTGCTGGTTGCACCCCAGGCCCCTCCCGGCGTGTGCTAGTGTTGCAGGCATATTGCCTTTAGCTGAGATCGTCCCCTCCCGGTGAAGGCAACAGCTCCTCAGAGAGGATAGCTGCCCAGTGGCATGTCCCCCCCCATGTGGCACATCCCTCGAGCTGTGCATGTGGCGCGGTGCAGGGCGCACCGTGCATGGGGCCGTACCTCTCGGCGCAGCGCCTGGCTCTCCACGTGCCGCAGGTTGTTCTTGGCCCGCACATAGATGTCAGCAGTGTGGGGGGCGGCGGGGGGCGCGGGTGCAGGGTAGCCAGGGG
>JAWWEW010000054.1:3697234-3708160 GCA_035583185.1 Anabacerthia variegaticeps
GGAGGGCCGCGCCAGCCTCGGCTCCTTCCTGCTCGGCGCCTCGGTGGCGGCGCTGCCGCTGCTCCTCGGCTCGTCCCCCGCCCTGCTGGCCGCCCCGGGCCTGCGAGGCCGCCTGGCGCTCGCCCTGCACGTGGCGGGCGTGAACGCGGCGCTGCTGCTGCTCTACCCGCGGCCGCTCTACAAGGTGCGGGGGCGGCCCCGGGGAGCGGGGCGGGGGGCGGCTGTGGAGGGGCCGGTCCCGGTCCTGGTCCCGGTCCCGGTGCCGGGGGGGAGGCGATCGGGAACCACCGGGCCCGGGGAGCGGCGGCGGCAGCGCGTTCTCCCCTTCCTGTGCTTGCAGATCGCCGTCCGGGCCTGTTTCCTGGGCTTTGCCTTCGGCTGCGGGGTGCTGCTGAGCGCCGGCCGCTCCGCCTGGCGCCACTTCGGATGGTAAGGGCCGGGCCGGGCCGGGCCGGGCGGACGCGCCGCCCCCGGCCCTGCCAAACCTGCGCTCCTTTCCTCCCGCCGCAGGTACATGTGCTCCCTCTCCCTCTTCCACTATTCGGAGTACCTGGTGACAGCCATCAACAACCCGCGCAGCCTCTCGCTGGACTCCTTCCTGCTCAACCACAGCTTCGAGTACAATCTGGCTGCCCTCTCCTCCTGGGTGGAGTTCACGCTGGAGAAGCTCCTTTTCCCAGGTCAGCCACCATGTCCCTCCCTGGCTATGTGTGTGTCCTACCTGTCCCTTAGCAAAGTGTAGGTGACCCCCAGCTCACTGTCCCATGCTGGTCCTGGAACAGCCTTGCCTTGGCCTTAACCCCTCTTTGCTCAAAGCTTCTCAGGTTGCATCTTAGGGGGCATAGGGGAGCCCTGCCTTGCTCTGACATGCTAGACCAGGGGTCTTCAGTCCTTCCCTGCCCTAATGGCACAAGAAGAACGCTTCAGATACACCTGTACATTGTCTTTTGACCAGGAATAAAATCAAACCGGCAAAAACTGTTGCTGTTTGCCCAGTCTGGGGCAAACTGGTTGTGTTCTTTAGCTTGTTTGTGGGAGAGGGGAGCTGTTGCCCTTTCTTGTTTCATAACAGCCCGAGCATGTCCTTGGCTGTGCTTTGTGCTGGCTTTGCTCAGCCCCTAAATCCGGGCCCCACGGGGTAATCCCTGCTGATGCTGTGCTGACGCCAGGCAGGGGTGCTGGTCTTATCTGTTTGCTGCATGGCTGCTGCTGTCACATGTCGTGCTTTGAGGTGGGGGCAAAGCCCCATCCACCCAGCACACCTCCCAAGACCTGTGCAAACCTTTTGTGCCCCTCCCTGCCCACACAGAGCTGAAGCAGATCACCTGGCTGAGCACTGTGGGGCTGCTGATGGTGATCTTCGGGGACTGCCTGAGGAAGGCTGCCATGCTCACAGCCGGCTCCAACTTCAACCACATTGTGCAGAACGAGAAATCTGACACCCACACTTTGGTGACGAGTGGGGTGTACGGGTGGTTCCGGCACCCGTCCTACGTGGGATGGTTTTACTGGAGCATTGGAACACAGGTACCAGATCCAACATGCTCGTGTGCTTTGGTGTCCGGGATGTGTTGCTCTCAATGCTGTCCACACCATGACAGGTGCATTCTGCAGAACGAGTGTCTTGGGCGTGGATTCTGCTGCTTCCCATCAGCACACAGGGAATCAGGAATCCCTAGGTGCCCTGCCTCACATGTTCTTTGAGAAGATCCCATTGCCTTAATTTTCTCTGTGCAGTAAGCAGGGGTGCTGAGGCTAGGGTTTGAGACACAACCCCCTTGGAGGCCTGGGAGGTGATCGGCTGCTGATGTCCAGTTTCCTGTATCCCTATGGCCAAAATTCCTTCCATGAGCAGTCAGACTCAACCTGGCTCTTGCCAAACACCAATTCTGTGCTGGAGGGCAAGGAAACTCCCTCTAAGAGTGCCCAGGGCCCCAGCCAGAGGGTCAGCTCTGACCAGCTGGGATTGAGCTGTATCTCAGTGCTGCCACAGCCTTGTGTTCTTGCAGCTGGCTTGGAGTCAGTATTGGGTTGTGTTTCTCTGGAGAGGGACCGTAAGGTGGCACACGGTGCTCCTGAGAGCCAGGGTGGCAGGGCCCGCCTGCTGCTTTCACACTGCTTTCTTCATTCTGGGGAGAAATTAGCCTTTGTGAAGTTTCACAAGGGTTGTTGGGAGCTTCTCTTTGGAGAGCATTTAGAGCCCATGGCAGTGTTACCAGAGGGGGATGAGCCATGGAGGTGGGCAGCCTCAGGCTTTGGAGGGGACACTCACTGACAGCCTCTGTTCCAGGTGTTGCTCTGCAATCCCATCTGTGTGGTGGGCTATGCACTGGCGTCCTGGCGCTTCTTCAGGGAGCGGATTGAGGAGGAGGAGATCACACTGATTCACTTCTTCGGAGAAGAATACCTGGAGTACAAAAGGAAGGTGCCATCGGGTCTCCCTTTTATTAAAGGAGTCAAATTGGAACTGTAATGTGGGCAAAAACCAGACTGGCTGAGCAAACACCTGGCTCCTGCCATGCCAGGTGCCTGCGTGGCACCGGTGTCGGGACGTGCCTGTTGGTATTTCCCGGCTGCCCAGAGGGAGCTGGCGGAGGGCTGCAGCACTGGGCAGCCTGCTGGGACACTTGCAGATCAGAAGCTCGTTCCTCCTCCTCGAGATCAGTCCTTCGTTGCACATTCAGGGATCTTCCAGATAACTTAGCCTGTAGCGACCCTAAAGAGAATGAATCCTCCTGCCTGCAGCAGCTGAATTGTCCTGGAAAGCCTCTGGACCAGTTCTGCTGGAGAACAGCACTGCCATCCCAACCTCGGGCAGAGAAGGCACTGGGCAGCAGATTGTTCCTGTTGCATAATTCGATTTTAAAGCTTTCTGACCTTGCGAGCTCAGCGACGCAGCTTTAATCTCCTCAGGCCCGACTCCTTGAGCTGGCACGGGGGTGGCCATGGGAGCAGGCTGGCTCTGCCTGCCCTGAGAGCACTGGCAGCGTGGCACCACTTGGCTCTCTCCAGGCCTCAGTGTCTGCAGGGAGGGTTCTGCCACTCCCCTCATGCCGCTGGATCCAGGCACCTCTGAGCCTGCTGCGTCTCCCTCAGCTGCTGCTGCGGATGCGGAGTCATCGCTCCAGCAGCTGCATCCCCCCGTCACCTCTGTTCCCTCTTCCTGCTTCCAAATCACGCTGCTTCCTATCCTGCCAGGCTGCCTCTGTCTTGCAGAGGTCCCAGGATTTTGAGTTGGGAAAGAACCACAGCTGCCAGGCTTGCTAAAGGCTTTAGTGCCCGAGATCCTCACATGCTCTTTTTGGCAAAAGCCGGGATGTCGAGGCAAGCAGGAGATGCTCCTAAGGAAATCTCAAACCAGAAGAAGAGTTGGGCTAGCTAATGCTCCTTTAAATGTGACCATTTTGAAATGGTTCCCACTGAGCTGTGTGGTATAACTTATTCTGTTGTTATATACCAAAGAGGTTCACTGTTTCCTTGAGTTCTACATTATTCTTCCTCGCTGGAATGGAAACGAGTTGCTTGTCAGTTCATGCCTGGGGCTTGTGGTGTTCCATGGGGAAGGCGCTGCGGTACGGCTCAGGAAGGGGCACTGGTGGGAATGGCTTGGGTTTGGGCTTGGGTTTTCTTTTTATATAAAAATAATCAAGAGAAAACACTGCCAGCTTCTGTCTGATGGTTATTTGAAGGTCTCTCGAGGTGCTGGTGGCATCATGGAAACTGGAGTCCTTACTTTATATTTCCCCATGGGTTTTCAGAACGCTGTTGGGTTGAGGCATGACTGACTCAGAGACTCATAGGGCTGCACAGCTACAGGGATGAGGCTGACCCTGAACCCATGCAGAGTTCATCTTCTGCTGGGTTTGGTTTGCCACAAAATGTTTGCCTGATGCCCTCACTGGTGACTTGTCCTTTGCTGAGCAGGGGCTTGGCTTGGGAGATAAGAGCAAAGGTGAGAACGCACCAGCTGGAGACTGCTGGGCATTTGGAGGCTCCCACTTGGGCTGTTGGTGCCTCACGGAAGCTCAGGCTGCTGTACCTGCTGGGGAGCCTTGGTCAGGTTAATCTGTAACTACTGTTTTTGTAGGTGTTAACATCCCACTGTGCCCTTGCACAAGAGAACTTTGTAACAAGCTACTGTCACTTGTGTTTCACCTCTTGACAACGGAAACGAAGCCTCATTCCCACATTCTTCTTTGTAATAAATGCACCTCAAGCCTAATTTCGTGAGCGTGCTGGTGCCAGTTCTGGGCCCCATTTTGGCTGTGTAGGCTCTGCCCAAGCAGGATGCATTGGCACCAAAAGAAGGATAAACTTCACCTTGAGCAAAACCTTCAGCACCTCTTGGTTCTTTTGAGACCAGCAGCCTCTTAACCTTTCCTTTTCCTGAATCCTGTGACTGGAAGTTCTGTAAGGAGACAGCAGCTCACCAGGTGTGGGGAAGGCATGTGAAGCTTTAGGGAAAAGGTGGAGTAAGCCGTGAAACCCTTCCCTCTGTGCCACAGCGGTCAGTGAGTTCTTAGCTAGCCCAGATGCTCCAACACCCAGCTGTGTGCTCCTGCCTCTGTGCTGCACTAGGGATTGGTATTTCCCCCCACCCCAATTTGCATATGTTGTGGTTTTAGGAGCAGCCGGACACCCCAAGCCAGCAGATCCCTTCTGTCAGTGCTGCAGAACCACACAGACTCAGACACTTGTGTCCTTTTATTTCACTCTAACACACGCGAGGGAGAGCACAAAGACAAGTAGTTTTTCAGAACCAAGTTCTCTTGAGGCCTTTGGCTGCATCACAGACACGTGTGCCTGGGCTGTTTCCTTCCCTGGTTTATGGCACAGGGCAAGAGAAGCTGGTCAGTGACCAGGGCATGACTCTACCATGTGCCCAGTGCCAGGCTCTACAGTGCCAGCTCTTCCTGGGCAGCACTCTCAGCCCCACTCTTCTGCTGGCCCCTGCAGCAGTCTTTGCTTTTCAAGGAGGGGTCTCCAGGGGTGCTGGGCATGCAGCCCTCCCCGGGGCTGGCTGGAGATGGAGCCTCCTCCTCGCCACTAAGCGAGACATCCCTGGGGAAGGGAAGGCACCTTGGCAGTGTCTGGGAAAGGGCACAAGGGCAATTCAGTACTTAAGCACTTGCTGTCACCCACCTTGGTCCTGCTTTGTTGTTATCACAGATGTTGAGCAGCAGCTGGGCCGATTCTTCCTTGGGCTCTCGGGGCTCCTGCAGCCTGCAGCAGGATGGGTGTGAGCCATGGCTGCATCCCCCGCTGGCCCTGAAAGCCCCCACACCCCTCACCTGGGCTCCAGCCGCTCCTTCACCTTGGCGATGGAGCGGACGTAGGGCGCGATCTGCTTGGTGATGGTGCTCAGGCAGCTGTTCTCCTGCCGCAGCTGCAGCAGGTCATGGAGCTGGGCTGGAGGTGAGAGGAGTGGGCTGGGGGATGGCCGGCCCCCAGCACTGGCACATGGGGCTCAGGGAGGAGGAATGGGAGTCACTGGTACCTTCATAGATCTCCTGCTCGTTTGCCACCCGCTGGTACGTCTCCTCCCAGACCTGGAAGGAGGAGAGGGAGCTGGGCAGTGTGTGGCAGTATGGCACAGAGGGGCCCTGCTCCTCTGGGAGGCACCAGCTGTACCTCCTCAAAGACGCTGCGCATCATCTCCACGGCAGAGTAGTGAGCTGCAATCTGCACGTCCATCTGCAGGGATTTCTGCAGGATTTCGCTCATGATCTCCGACTTGATGAGCGAGTGGTGCTTGGTGAGGTCACGATGCAGCTCCTGCACCTGGTCCTTCAGGCCCTGGATCTCCGTCTGCAGCATCTGTGGTGCCAGGGACATGGCTGCATGAGCAGCACTGCCCCAGCCCATCCTGTCCTGCCCTAGCCCACTCCAACCCACACTCCCTACCCGGTAGGTGTTCTCGTAGTTGCGGCAGTGCTCGGCAAAGGGGGTCTCACGCCCCTCGGCCAGGAGCACCTTGGTGCTGATGTACCGGTGCATCGTCGGCTTTCTCACCATGGGGCTGTTGGACATTTTGTCACTGGAGGTGGGGCAGCTGGGCACCATGAGGGTCTTGGAGCATTGGCCACCAGGGAGCCTGCACAGAGAGGTGACAGTGACACGCTGCAGGTGAGCAGTGGTAGGGGTGAGGTGCCAGGGGCCACGCCGTTGGCTCAGCCCCACTGCCCCTCGTTCATGGTAAGCCTGGGGTCATGCCAATCCCGTGTGTCCCTTCTCTCGCCTGAGTGCAGGGGCTTACGTGGCCCCAAAAATCAGGTTTTTGTGGGCTGCTCTCCCAATCCTGTGGCTTCAGGACCAGCTGTGCCAGGGAGAAGGCAGGAGCTGAGGTCGGCACGCTCTGTTTTCTGAAGGGCAGGATGCAGCTCGCTCCCACACTGCTGGTATCTCCTGGCCCCTTGTCAGGCGCCACTGCCCCTGTGTCTCCCCCCATCCCATGGCCTCCCCATGCTGCCCACCACCACCGGTCCTACCGTGCAGTGCCACGCTCCCCCTGCCCACGCCAGGGCCAGCAGCCCTCCGGAGCTCAGCTGCCCCACGGCGCCGAGCCCAGCCGGGGGCGAGGAGTGGTCCCCATGGGGCGGCTGTGCCCGTTTGTCCTCTCCAGCCGGGAGGGTCTGGCAGAGCCAGTGCTGCCGTGACATCAACAGGCCTAAATATATCCCGGGCGAGGAACGGATGGGAACTTCCCTGAAATTCTGATAAAAATAGTGGCGGGCAAAGAGGCTGTGGCGCAGCGGGCGGGCCGGCAAGCAGGAGCTGGCCCCAGTGCAGCACCTATGGAGCAGGGGCAGAGCCCTCCAGGGACTGCAGCAGGGGCTGGGCTGGGGAGCAGGATGAGGCTCACCCAGACCCCCATGTGGCAGCTCTGCTGCTGCCCCTCCTGCTTCCCAGAAGTGTCACTTGAAGCCCTGTGCCTGTTGTTCACCAGTGCAGCTGTGCCCGTGCTGTCCTCGTGCCACTGCTGAGGTGACAGGCTCAAGGGCAGCAGCAGGGGCAAGCTTGGTACAGGATGCCAAGGGGGCTGTGCAGCATGGCGTGTGGCAGGTGACAGTGTCCACGTGTGGCCTGGGGGCAATCCTAGCACCTCACATGTTCGTGCCAGTGATGCCAGGACCGATGCCACTGGCGCTGCCCACCACGGAGCGGCGGGGGCTGAGCATCAGGAGGGGCTCCAGGCAGCGGGCAAACTCTGCCTGGTACTCGCTGTTGATCTGGGGGACAAGATGGGGTGAGCAGGGCTGAGGCCAAGGCAGAACCGGCAGCTGGCACTGCTTATGGGACACTGCAGGCAGGGACTCAGCCCTAGGTGTGTGGCAGGGCTCTACCTTGCTGGTCTGGGCTGGCCGCAGGCGGTGTGGCAGCTTGACAATCCTCTGCAGCCTCTCCATCAGTTGCTGAAAGGCAGCAGTGAGGCACAGTGAGGGGTGCCCAGAACTCTGCCCATGAGCTCAGCATCGCTGCAGGGAGTTCTGGCCACCCTGAAGTACTGACAACACTCACATAGCCCAGGTCCAGGAACTCAGCTTTGTTGGCAGAGCTCAGGAAGGCCGAGCAGGTCACCAGGTGGACCTGTGTGCATGGGCAGGTCTGTCACTGTCCAGCTCTGGGGGTCAGCATGTCCCTGCCTGACGTGGGGCCCTACCTGCAGGGTGGGCAGCAGGGAAGCGAGGTGGGCGAGCTGCTCCTTGAATGCCTTCTCCTTCTCCTCGTGCTGGCTGCAGCAGAACAGGGCACGGCACAGCCTTTGCATGGTGCCTGGGAGCCATCCAGCCCCAGGCACCCCAACACACCCCGGGAAAGGGAGACACCCCCAGGAGGGGGCTCAGCCTGTGGTCTCTCACCTCTGCACGACTTTCAGAAGTGTCTTCTTCCTCTCGGAGAGCTGTTCCTGCAAATAGCACAGCCACCCTGTGTCCTGCAGCCACCCCAGTGCCCTCCCACTGCCCCAGCTCTGCCGTGCCCACATGTTGGGGACCCTGTGGGCGCAGGGCACCATGTGCACCATGTGCTGCCTCGCACCTGCATGCGGCCAAAGAGGGAGTTGATGGCTGCCTCCTCCTCGCTGGCACTGTTGCGCACCTCCTCAATCATGGCCTTGAGCAGGACGATGGCCTCGCGTGTGGAGGTCTGCAGCTCCTTCACGGCCTGCCTGGGGCAGCGGGGCAGCTGCAGCGCAGAGGGCAGCACCACACCGCCCTCACCGCCCCTTGTGACCCCCTCTAGTCCTGCCCACCATCACCGCCTGGTCCAGCCGCTGGCAGCCCTGCATGTACGCCGTCTCGATGTCGATGCAGTGTGCCCGGCTCTCCCTGCGGGCACGGGCGTCAGGATGTGTGCATAGGATGGGGCACAGGGTAGGCATGGGGCCGGGGCCGCTCACCCCTGCATGTCCCTGAAGCAGTTGATGCAGAGCATAGACTTCTTCTCAGTGGAGAACATGATGTAGGGCTCCTCATGCAGCGCTGCAGGGGACAGGGGCATGGTGCAGCCCTGCGTGGCACGGTGCAGCACAGCACAGTGCGGGGCAGCCTGGCAGGGCACTCACGGCACTTCTTGTGGATGTCTTTGGTGCGCTTGGAGAGGGACACAATCTCGTGGCGGGAGAACATCCTGGCGCGGTGGGTCTCCTCACGGCACGGGGCACAGAGGGGCTGCCCGCAGGTGTTGCAGAAGTACATGGTGTCCAGCTCCTGCGCGAGGGGACACAGCTGGCGGAGGGCATGGCCCCGGTGGGGGTCCCCTGCCCGCCCTGCCTGCCCACCCCGCTGCCCTCACCCCCTTGGCGCAGCGCCGGTCGCAGTTGGCACACTGCACATCCTCCTCGCTGTCAGCAGAGCTGTCCACCAGGAACTGCAGGAGCCGGTCCACGGGCGGCAGCCCCGTGCCCCCCCTCACCACCGAGGGGTGCCTGCGGGGACGGGAGGGGGACAGGGGTGGGGACACCCACGCGGGGCCGGTGGGGCGGCTCTGGGGACAGGGGAGGGCTGTCCCTTACCCGCAGAGCGGGCAGCGCAGGCGGCCGTCGCTGGCGCGGCCCCGCAGGCAGCTGGCACAGAAGTTGTGGTAGCAGTCGAGCAGGCAGGGGTGCTGGTAGGGCTCATGGCACAGCAGGCACACGAGAGGGTGGCAGTTTGCCTTCTCCAGCTCCGAGCAGCTCCCCAGAGGGGAGAAAATCCCGCCGGCCATCTGCGGGACGGAGAGGCAGAGCCCTGCGCCCGGGGGGCCCGCATGGCACCGCTTTGCACAGGCACCCCGGCTGCCACGGAAAGGGCGAGCCCTGCCCCGGGGACTGCGAGCTGCTGCCTATTTTTAGGTTATGAGCTGCATGGCACGAGGCTGCCCCAAAGGCGCCCCTTCCCCCGGCACCGCGGGCTGGGGGCTGCAGGGATGGGTAGGATGGTCCCCACAGCGGGGTTTGCCCCAGGGGGGTGTTCCCAGAGCAAGAGCATCCCTTGGCATGGGGTGTCCCCCAGGGTGGGTGTCCCCAGAGCAAGAGCATCCCTTGGCACTGGGTATCCCCTGCAGTGGAGCATCCCCCGCGGCAGAGCATCCCCCAGGACAGGGGTAGGGGTTCGTCCCCGACTGAGTGGCCCTCCGGAGGGAGCATTCCCTGCAATGGGGTGTCCCCTGCCCTGGGATGTCCCCCACAGCGGCATCCCGGCAGTGAGGGCAGCCAGGTGCCCTACACGCCGGAGTCCCCGGCACAGGGGTGACCTGGCCGGGTGAAGGTGTTACCTGTGCCGGTCTGCGAGCCGGGGCGATTCGAGCCGAGCCGTGCCGCTGCTCCCCGTGTGCCGGCAGGAATGAGAGCGATGCCAAGGCGGCAGGGCCCGGCCGCCCCCGTGACGTGGGGCCCCCTGGCCCAAAAATAGCCCCGCGGGGCCCCGTGTCGGGGACTGCCCTCGGGGTATGGGGACACGGAGCCACCCACGTCGCGGGGACATGAACATGGGCATCCTTGTGGGCTGGGGATGGCCCCCGGGAAGCGAGGGGACAGCCGGGGGTGTGGGGCTGACCCCACGGACAGCGCAGCGCCCTGGCATGCGGGGCAGCATCCTGCGGACAGGACTGGAGTGAGGGGACACACGCACCCCATGGACAGTGAGGCAGACCGGGGTGAGGAGTGGGGGGGTCACTCCGTGTTCAGCACAGCCCCCACGAGAGTAATTCCATCAGTCCGTGTCCAGCACAGCCCCGGGGGTCACCCCATTCAGTCCCTGTCCAGCACAGCCCCCGGGGGTCACCCCATAGCCCCATGTCCAGCACAGCCCCCTGGTCACCCCATCAGTCCATGTCCAGCATAGGCCCCTGGCTACTCCATGGCCCCATGTCCAGCCCTGCCCTCAGGGGTCACCCCATGGCCCCATGTCCAGCACAGCCCCCTGGTTACCCCATAGCCCCATTCAGTCCATGTCCAGCACATCCCCCGGGGGTCACCCCATAGCCCCATGTCCAGCACAGCCCTCAGGGGTCACCTCATTCAGTCCATGTCCCGCACATCCCCCGGGAGTCACCCCATAGCCCCATGTCCAGCACAGCCCTCAGGGGTCACCTCATTCAGTCCATGTCCAGCACATCCCCCGGGAGTCACCCCATAGCCCCATGTCCAGCCTTGCCCTCAGGGGTCACCCCATGGTCCCATGTCCAGCCTTGCCCTCAGGGGTCACCCCATGGCTCCATGTCCAGCACAGCCCCTTGGTCACCCCATGGCCCCATGTCCAACCCTGTCCTCCCCACGCCGCTCCCACCGCCCGCTTCCCTCCCGGCATCAGACCCCGCCCCTTCGGCCTGACCACGCCCCTTCGGCCTAACCACGCCCTCACAACACGTCCACGCCCATTCACCAGACCACGCCTCCCTCTGCTCTTGCCCCGCCTCCCGCCCCGCCCTCCCCCGAGGGCCCCCCCC
>JAWWEW010000054.1:3708260-3756028 GCA_035583185.1 Anabacerthia variegaticeps
CCCGCCGGTCCCCGCGGCCCCCTGCCGCCCCGCACCCAACGCATGCCCCGGCCCCGCGCTGCTCCGCGTGTGGCCGGGCCCTGCCCCGTGCCTCCCCCGGGCCCCGCACGCCCAGCGCCCCCCGTGCGGGTCGGGAGAGGTGGGCGGTGGGCGAGCCCCATCCCCAGCCCGCTGCCCCCGGCCTCCATCCGGGCCCCGGCCTTTCCCTCTCCCCTAGGCTGCAGCGCGGCCCGGCCCCTCCCCGCCGGCCTGGGCCGGTCCCTCACGGCTCTCCCTCTCCTTTTCCTTCTCCTCCCTCTGCCGCTGTCTCTCACTCTGTCTCCCCTTGCAGCAGAAAAAGCCCGTGGCGAAAGGTGGCAAGAAGAAGAAGCAGGTGCTGAAGTTCACGCTGGACTGCACACACCCTGTCGAGGATGGCATCATGGACGCCGCCAACTTCGTGAGTCCCGCGACGCTGTGATGGCCCCGCTGCCCCGCGGAGCCTTCCCGGGGTGATGCTCCGCTCCCGGCAGCCCCCCTGCCCTTCCCTCGAGGGCAGAGGAGTGGGGGATGCTGCCCTTGGGAGGGGGATGTGTTTGGGGCACTTTGTGGTTAAAGCACGGGCGCTGTCCCTGCCCATGGACAGTGTTCCTGTCTATCGCTCCTGGTGGAACAGCCAGGCCAGGGGTGCTGCATTTTGGAGCTCATGAAACTGTGCCCATCCAAGCCACGCTCGAGGGAGGTAGGCTGAGGGGGGCTGGGGATGCTTGGAGGACCCTGTGGCCCTGGCTGTCCCGTCGGAGGGCAGGGAATGCCCCACCTCCTTGGTCCGATGTGTTCAGCCCTGAGCACCTCACCCAGGAGTGGCCCTGATGGGGCTGGATTGGCTGAGGAAGGTGCCGTCTTGGAGTCTCCCGGGCTCAGGAGGGGGCTTTGTGCTGCTCCCCTGGGACATGGGGGCACTGCCGTGTTTTTCCCTGCTCTGGAAGGCCAGGCACAAGCCAGCCACGGGGGCTGTGTCTGAGGGAAGCTGCAGCCCTGGCTCAGGCCACGTTCCTCTCACAGGAGCAGTTCCTGCAGGAGCGGATCAAGGTGAACGGCAAAGCAGGGAACCTGGGCGGGGGCGTGGTGACCATCGAGAGGAGCAAGAGTAAGATCACGGTCACATCGGAGGTGCCGTTCTCCAAGAGGTGAGCTGGGGCAGCCCTGTGGCCCCTGGGGCTAGTTGGTCTCTGGGGAGGACGGCAGAGGTGTTCGGGGTGCCTGGGGGGGCAGGAGGGGCCGGCAAGGAAAAGATGTCTCAGTGCAGGAGTGGTGCTGGGACCTGTTGAAGTTCTGCCTGGCACTCCCTGTGTGGCTGCTCTTTCCAAATGGCATTTGAAAGGGGATTGTGGTTGATAACTCCTGCTGAGAAGGCTGCTGGTGCTGGGCATCAGGAGGTATCTGCAGCCAGAAGGTGCAGAGTGTGGATTTAGGGGCATCCTCTGCCCAGCCTGTCCACGCCCCCTTCATGCCTCTGGTCCTGTGAGGCTCCAGCCCGCTGCCTGCTCCTCATGGCTGCCCGTCCTTGGGCTGGCATCCAGGCCAACCGAGGCTGTGCCACGGCAGAGTTGGCTCAGGAGGGTCAGAACCGTGGAAGAGCAGAACCCTGTGAGTGGGGGCCATGCCCTGCTCTGAGAGCACCCACGCTCCTCCCAGCACCGAGTTGGTGCCTCACCTGGCACATCCCAGCAGCAGGGATCCTCCATCCCAGCAGATTCCCTGTGGCACATGGGTGTACAGGGTTAAGGTTGCAACTTCAGCAGACTAGGGGTGGGAATGATCTCCCAGGATCCAGGTCGTGGCATCGTGCTGCAGTTCCCCTGGCTGTGCTGTTTCCTGGCAGGAGCTGTGCCAGGAGGTGCCTGGTGGGACACGTTAGTCCTGCTGGAGGTGGGAACCCACGGGAAGGGGGGTTTACTTGCTGAAATGCCACGAGGGGGGTTGTCAGGGGGCACAGGGGACCCACCGTCAGCCACGCATCTCCTGCAGGTACCTCAAGTACCTCACCAAGAAGTACCTGAAAAAGAACAACCTGCGGGACTGGCTGCGTGTGGTGGCCAACAGCAAGGAAAGCTACGAGCTGCGCTACTTCCAGATCAACCAGGATGAAGAAGAGGAGGAGGAGGAAGATTGAGCCCCGCCGCCGGCAGCCATTTTGTACAGTTTTGCTTTTCTGGAATAAACAGCGGCAGAGTTGTTCATACCCCGCGCTCGGTGGCGGCTGTGTGCCGGGATGGGGGGCGGTTTTGGGGCGATTTGGGGGTTTTCGGGGAGCGGCGGGGCGGGTGGGCGTGGCCAGTGGGGATGGGCGTGACGGGGGCGTGACCCGCAGCGAAGGGGCGTGGCCTCGTGAGGGGGCGTGGCCGGGTCGCCATCTTGTCGCGGAGCGGCCGCGCCCGGCTCGGCCCCGCACTCGGCCCGGGGCGGGCGCTGCCCCGCCCGGCATGCGGGGCCCGGCCGCCAACCGGGACCTGCTGGAGGACGCGGACAACGAAGAGGACGTGTCGGGTAGGCGGAGGGAGCGGGCGGGGCGGTGGCGTGGCTCCCCGGGCCGGGCTGGCCGTGCTGCAGGCGGTCAGCGCGGTGTCCGAGCCCCCCGGAGCGGCGGGGGCTGAGCTGGGCCCTCCCCGGTGCTCCCTGAGCGGGTTCAAACACCCTGCCCGGGGGTCCCTGCGGTGCCCGGGGGAGGGCTGGTCCCCCGGGCTGGGCTCAGTGCAGCCACTGTGCCTGCCGTGCCAGAACCTAAAGTGGCGTGAATCGGAGAATCGTGGAAACAAGGGATGGATTGGGTTGGGAGGCACCTTGGAGACCATCCAGTGTCACCCCCTGCCGTGGGCAGGGACACCTCCCACTGGCAGGGACACCTCCCACTAGCCCAGTGTGCTCCAAGCCCCGTCCAATCTGGCTTTGGACACTTCCAGTGATGGGGCAGCCACAGCTTCTCTGCCCAACCTGTGCCAAAGTCAAGTGAGCAATTCATCCTGGTGGTGGTTTGTCCGAAGTGGTGTTACTGTATAAGCTCAGAAATTGAAAATATAAAGACATAGGCCTAAAGCTGTGCAGGGATTGGCCGGGGTACTGGGGTGTGCTGGGTTTGGGGAGATAAGGACAGGAAAGTGCTGGGATTGATGCCCCTGCCCAGAGCTGGGACCCTGAGCTGGTGTGTGCAGCTCAGCCAGTGCCCATGGTGCTCCCCAGGCTTGGAGCCCCAGAACAACCTGGATGCCAGGGTGCCACACCTCCCACCTTCCATGGGAGTCCTTCATCTCTGCCCACCGTGTTCTCCTGGCTCTGCCTGGAGATCTGAAACGTAAAAGCCAAGTGCTCCCCTGTTACTGCAGGCCCAGGTCAGCATGAGCAGGCAGCACATGGGACATCCCCACACCCGTTCTCTGAGAGCACTGCATGCAGTGCCCACACCTCAGGAGCTGGGTGTGAGTGGCAGGAGGAGCTGGCCATGGGAAGAGCTGGGACAGGTTCTGCTGGGCAAGACTCTGCCAGGGTCCCTTGAGGGGTGACAGCAGGACTGCTGTTGGTGTGAGGGTCTGCAGGAGAGGCAACAGAGCTCCATGTTTCATAGCCTGAGGCTGATCAGGTGTTCTGGTCTGTGTGGTGTCCTGTGCCTGTGCAGTCCATCCTCGTGAGTTGTCCCTTTTGTCCCCAGAAGAAGATGATGGGGTGCTGGAAGGACTGGATGAGTTTTTTGCAGAAGAGCAAGTTGTGGTGCAGAAAAAGAAGAAATCCAAGAAGCTGAAAGACGGCAAGGCTGCCAAAATCAAGAGGAGGAAGAAGGAGGTAACTGTGTGTGTTCCCTCATGGGGCTGGAGCTCCTGAGTCGTGGTGCAGAGGCAGCTGCTCAGGATGCTGCTGGCAAGTGCCTCGGGTCTCTCTGGATGGAGAGGGTGGTCATTATCATGGTGTTCTCCCACTGAGTGTGTGCTCTCCCAGCCCTGGGAGTTGACCCAAAGCCAGGGCATGGTGGCTCTTGCCCAACTTGGCTGCTCAGGGGTGCCAGCGTGCCTTGCAAGTGGTCTCTGGGGAGCAGATGAGCAGATGAGGGGCCCCTGTGGGTGCCTGCCTTGTGGGTGTGGCTCAGCTGCTGTGGGTACATCAGTGTGTGTGACAGCATCTCCTGTCCCAGTGTGTCAAGGTCCTTGTGGCCACGCTGCAGTGCAGCACCTTCTTCCTTTGGTGGCTGGCGGTAGATCTTTCTGGCACATGCTGTACCAGCATGGTGTCTGGGGCTTGTGTTCCCGAAGAAGGAGATGCAAACTGCCACACTGGGGCATGATCAGGGTAGGGCTTGGAGGTCTCTGTGGATATTGGTGTCAACTGTGCTCATTCCAGGTGTTTGCAAGTGAAGTGGCACAGGGGCTTTTAGGGTTTGGCATGTGGAAAGGCTCTTGGGCCTTCTGTAGGAAAACAGAGGCAAGGTGTCATGTCCTCAAGGGTCAGGCCTCAAGACTGCACTGGAGGGCTGGCTGGCACTGGTCCCAGAGCTGGGCTTGCTGCTGCCCTGTGCCACACAGGCTCTGCTTCTCATCCCATCTCTGGGCAGTGCTGGACATGAGGACAGGAGCAGACATCTGTGTGCTGGCCCTTTCCCTCACTAAAAGTGGACAGGCTGCCAGGAAGAAAGGGCAAACAGTGGAGGCTCTTCACTTCCTTTCTTCTCTTGCTCTGGCTGGGGAGAAGTTGCTCATCCAGCACAAGCATGTGCATTCCCAGTCTGGCCCTTGCCAGGGCAGAGCTGGGTGATGCTGATCTCCAGCTGCTCCCTGAGAGAGCTATAAAACACATCAGCTGGACGAGATACTGCATTGAAGTGCTTTTGGTACTGGTAGGAGTGTGATGAGCTGCTGATTTAAAGGCAGGTGATCCTATCCTGCACTGCCTCTTGCAGAAGTTGTGGCCCTGAGAAAGGTTGTTTCTGTCTTGGCCATGGTGATGTTCTCTTTCTGTAGCTACTATGCAAAGCTGGTTCAGGCCCTCTGCCCTCTTCCATCATTGAGCATGTTTTTTCCCTATGCTGTTTTCTGGGAGGGGGGAAAATAAAACACAACTCAGTGGTATTTTCACCTCTGCTCTTTTGCTGTCTCTGTGGACCTGCCCGAGCCCAGCAGCTGCATGTACAGCTTGTGCTGAGCCTGTTTGCTGCTGAGCTGGGGGTGGGGAGGAAATAACAGTCTGAGAGCACTTGTGCTTTTGAATTAATGCCTTGTATGGGCAGCACTAACCAACCTCAGTCCTGCCTGTGTGAGACTGTCCTCTTGTCTGTTGAAGCCACAGTTTCTCTGTGCTTCCAAGCAGCAGCCGGGCTGCCCTTGGAATGAGGAGATAAAAGATGGAGGAACCTTAAATGGGGCTTCCTTTTCCTGAACTCCTCCTCAGGAGTTTTAGGGGCAAATGGGAGTTTCTCCTGCTAGAGGAGGGTGGGAGTGAGATGCAACAAGCCTTGATGTGTGGCCGGTGCCTTGTGCCGAGGCTGACACCCTGCTGTCCCCGGGGTTTGTCGGGGCGTGGGGCAGGAGTGCTGCCACGCTGCACCGGTGCGGGAATTCGCCTCCGCCAGCCGCAGAGGAGCCTGTGCCATTCATGGAGATGCGGGAATCGGTGCTGCAGCCCCCGGGAAAATCCGCGCGGAACACCCGGGCTGCGGCTGGAACCTCAGCGCAGGCACACGAAGGTCCTTGGCAGGGAAGGGAGCGGGGAGGGGGATTCAACCTGTACTGCAGCAGTTCCCATGGAAACCAGTTTATCCTGTGCCCAATTCCAGCTGTTCCCAACCCCGCGGGAGGAGAGGCGCGGGCTGCTCCGAGCCGGGAGGGACCACCAGCCGGCCGTGATGGCCACCGAGCCCCGGCAGCCCTGGGGGTCAGCGCTCGGGGCCGGGGCGGTGGCTCCGGGCAGGAGGGGCTGGAGGCGGTAGTGGGGGAGTGGTCCAGAATGGGAACAGGGACTGGGACCGGGACCGGGGCGGACTGGCGGGGCTGGGCGCTGTCCGCGGTGCTGACCGGCTCAGGTCCCTCCTGCCGAGCCCTGGTGCTGTTCGGAGCCCCCGAGGGGCAGAAGGGCATCCAGAGGGACCTGGAGAAGTGGACCCGTGGGAACCTCGTCAATTTTAACAAGACCAAGTGCAGGTGCTGCACCTGAGTCGGGGCAGTCCCCGGTATCGATACAGGCTGGGGGATGAACAGATCAAGAGCAGCCTTGCTGAGAAGAACTCAGGGGTGCTGATGGGTGAGAAGCTGGATGTATCTCAGCCGTGTGCACTGGCAGCCCAGAAAGACACCCAAGTGCTCCACCCAGCAGGCAGTGACATGCCTTGGGGTGGTGCTGTCAGTGTTGTGCAGTGGGTAGTGGTCTCCCCCATAAAGAAATGAAAATCCCCACTGAGCAGACCCTGCTCTGGCTCTCCCAGCACAGTGTAGCCATCAGAGCCTGCTCCCTTCTGACCCTGGGGAAGGAGAGTGTATCTATCCACTGGAGATGGGAGGTTTTGTGTGGCAGGGAGAGTTTGTGAGAGAAGAGCTGGAGGGGTGAGGCCCTGCTCATTCTCCACTGTCCTTTTCTGTTTTAGGGGAGCAATGGTGAAATGTCAGACAATGAAGAGGAGATTGAGGAGAAATCTGAGAGTGAAGGAAGTGACTATTCCCCCAACAAAAAGAAGAAGAAAAAACTGAAGGACAAGAAGGAGAAAAAGCAAAAACGGAAGAAGAAGGATGAAGAAGAGGATGACAATGAGGATGGAGGTCTAAAGGTACAAAACACTCCTTTACCTCGAGTCTGAAGCCAGGCTTGCAGAAGAGGAACTGATGGTTTCATGAGACACTTGCCCTGGGTTTGGCAAGGAGGATGTTGCAGGGAGAGAAAAGGTTCTATTTTGCTGTTGTTTAACTTGTGGACAGGCAGAAATTGAGTTCCTTGGAGCTGTGAAACCTCCCAAGACCTTGTGTTTTATTAGGTGATGTGGGGTGCATTTTGCTGGTGCCATGTTAATTTGCTTCTTGAGACTGTGAAGCATTAGTTTGTTAAGCACTTGTACATGATATTTTCTAAATCCCAGAAACAAATTCCTGTGTGTTGCTGACTAGGGAGATATGGAGCACATGACAGACCCAGCCTTGTGCTGCTCATCTGCAGAGCTGTGGCTCTTTGCATTAATGATGTCTTTCTAAATCTCCAGGAGCCCAAGAGCTCGGCCCAGCTGATGGAGGAATGGGGCCTTGATGACGTAGATTATGTTTTCTCAGAAGAGGATTATCATACTCTGACAAATTACAAGGCTTTCAGCCAGTTCCTCAGGTAGGGAAGCACAGGCCTGGACAGGGCCCTGTGTGGTGGTTGAGGTTTGGGCGTTGGTCAGTCAGCGGATGAAGTTGTGAAGTCAATTCTGCATTGCCTGCTCTTTGTTGCTTCTCCTCCTAGCTCAGTCCTCCAAACTCCATTTATTTGCAGGATTGACTGAAAACAGCTGAAGCATCTGTCTCTCCCTCTCTCCAAAGTCCCATGTTTTGTTGCGCTTTTTTGAAAACTTTCATTAGAAAAATGGAGTAATAATGAACTTCTGCTTGTACCATGAGCTGTTCAGACAACAGCAGGTTTTCAGGGAAGGCTGATCTCTGAGGAGGTTTAGGTGTGCCACCCTTGCATATGCACCTGTTAAGGAAGGTCTGGTTTTTGCTGCTTTCCCAACAGAGCTGCTGCTGGGAGGCACCTCTGCCACGTTTCTTGGGCTGAAGCACCAGCACATGATGGCAGCAGCAGATGCACAACGCAGTGCTGTTGTTAACATGAGGTTCTCTCCCCTGCTCTGCAGGCCTTTGATTGCCAAGAAGAACCCCAAGATCCCCATGTCCAAGATGATGACGGTGCTTGGCGCCAAGTGGCGAGAGTTCAGTGCCAACAACCCCTTCAAGGGCAGCTCGGCGGCAGCGGCTGCAGCAGCCGTGGCTGCAGCTGTGGAGACTGTCACCATTGCCCCAACGCTCCCTGCCAGCCCCCAGCACTCTGCCATGCCCCCTGTCATCAGGAAGGCCAAGACCAAGGAGGGGAAGGGTGGGTGTCACCCCTGGGGGCTGCCCCAGGGGCTGTGCTTGGGGGTCTGCTCTTTTGCTGGCGGAGGTGGGAAAGCACAGGGTTCAGCAAACTGGGGAGGGAAAAGGGGATGCCAGAGGAGTGTCTGCAGCTCCCAGTGCCCTTGCAGAGGTCCTTGAGAAGCTTGTGGTTCGTGAACCATGGTAGATCACCCTGGCAGCCTCTGGGCCTGCTCGATGGTTGGCAGTTTGTGGCAATTATTTGAGCTGGGTAGTAGCAGCAAGTGGAGGGGTCTCCCTTTGCAGCATGTTTTGCCTCAGGAAGTTGCTGTTCTACTGTGCTGGGGAGTGGTTTGGGTGACAGCTGTTTGTTGCCAAGACCAAACAAGTCTTCAATTTCTCCAGGTCCAGGTGTGCGGAAGAAAATCAAGGGCTCCAAAGATGGGAAGAAAAAGGGGAAGGGGAAAAAGATGTCAGGCTTGAAATTCCGGTTTGGAGGAATCCCCAGCAAAAGGAAAAAGGGCTCCTCTGTAAGTGTGCAGGGCCCTGGGTCCAGGGGGGTGACAGGGAAGTGCTGGGACAAGCCCTTGTTGGGGGTGTCACAGCCTCATTCATGCCCCTCTGTGAGATGCAGCACAATCATGTCTGGCCACAATTTCTGCTAAAATCACAAGACCATGTTTACTTTCAGCGGTGCTGGTGATAGTGCCATTATTTCAGATTTCATTTGCAAAGGAATTCTTCAGGGCTTGCACTGCAGCTGAACTGCACGCCACAGAGAATTCTGGGATGCTTTAATTGCATTAGCAGAGCCTGCCCATGGCAGCTGCAGTCCCACAGCGTCACCCGGGGTGCTGGAGCTGCCCAGCCAGAGCACACTGGGCTCTTCTCAGTGCACCAATATCAGGGGTGTTTTAAGGGGTAACAGCTTTTAAAGAATAAATCCCAGTGGCTGGGGGTTAGGGGTCATGTAGGTGTTGGTAATATCCAACCCCCATTAATTGCTGTCTTGCAGCTCGTGCTCTCCAGCTCTAGTCCCTGTAACACAACCTGTTTGCCAGCACCTCTGTGTCAGAGGTTGAAGTGCAGGAGCAATTCATATTTTCAATTACACATGAAAAACTCTTCCAGTCTCTGGGTGTGCTCTAGATCCACACATTCACCTTCCAGAGGGTCACAAGGAGCTTGGTCTGGCTCCTGCAGCTGAGCCTGAGCACTGATTAGGAGTGTGCAGGTTGCTGATTTGTATGTTCAAGTCTCCAGAATAAGAATTCAGATGTGTTATTACTTTTTGACTCCACAGAATGCTAGGCCTGTTTAACTCCTATCATGTTATGGGAGTGCCAAACGTGAACGCCTGCATGCATGGACATAGCAGGACTGGCACAGCTGAAACAGGTGCTTTGAGAGAGGGAGCAAAGTTCTGCTAAGTACTGGAAAAAGGGGCCCCTGGATGCACGGAATAGAATAGGGGGGTGTCCCCTCACATAACCCTGTCCAGGAGAACAAAGCAGCAGAATGACTACTGGGATGCCTGTACTTGGACTGGGCATGCTTTGCTTTTTTCCTCTGCAGAGTGAAGAGGAGGAACGAGAAGAATCTGACTTTGACAGCGCCAGCATCAACAGCTCCTCTGTGCGCTCCGAGTGCTCAGCTGGCCTGGGGAAGAGAGGGAAGAAGAGGAAAAAGAAAAAGAGGAGTAGGCCATCCTTTGTACTCTGTTCCTTTTCTGTTTGGATTTCTCTGTTCAGATGGTGCTTCGCTGGCCCATGCAGCTTTGGGCTGTTTGTGGTGCTGGCTCGGTGGGAGAGGAAGTGCTTGTGCCTGTCTGTGTGTGGAGCACAAAGTGCTCTTTTGGTGTCCAGGCCCTGCTGCAGTGGGCTTGTGCCTGCAAGAAAGGTCCAGAATTTGTGGGGCTTTCAGGGAAATGATTTTCTGAGGAGCAGAACCCTGGAGAGCTGTGGCTTGTGGCCAGCTCCCAGTGGAGCAGGGCAGGCTGTGGGTGAGAGCACATGAAGCTGAGGGACATGTTGTGTGTGTGAGCTGTGCAGTCAGGCAGTGGCAGAGCTCTAGTAGCAGTGCAGGGACAGGGAGGCACATGAACCACGGTGGAAAGGAGCTGTTGGGATCTGCCAAGGGTGTGGCCACGTTTTGTGTGCATGTCCCTTCATCCCTTCCCTCCTGGAGGGCTGTGGGTGGATGATTCACCATGGCAGCTCCCTCCCTGTGCTGTCCTGGAGAGCAGCCCCCAGTGCCAAGTGTGCTACCTCTCTGTCCTGTGTCCTTGTTTGGGCTGAGATGCTTTGGATCCAGGTGCATCCTTTGGCTTCTTAGATTTGCTGGTGAATTTTTGCTTCAAGGAAATGGAAGGACAGCTTCTGGGCTGGGGGTCAGTTAGGGCTGTGACACTGGTCAGCCTCCACATCAGTCAGTGAGGTTGGGCTGCTGGGCTGGCCCCACATCTTGTGTGTGTAAGGCATCATTTCTGGCTTGTTGCCCTGCAAGGGCCCTTGTACTGGAGGTAGGCAGCTCCTGCCACGTGCTGGAGGAGTGGAAGGTTAGAGTTTATGGCAGAGCTGAGAATTGAGATGAGCCATTCTGGTATTTCTAAGGGCTAGTTCCTCTCTTCCTTTTCCCATCCACACCAAGTTGAGAGTGCTCCTGCCTCTGTGCCAGTGAGCCCCCTGGAAGAGCAGAGTAGCTCCAGGAGAGGAGTCCTGTCCTTGGCCGTGTCACCCTTGCATGGTGCGTTTGCAGCTGGTGGTGCTGGTGCCTGGGGAGGTTTCTCTGACTGGCCTCCCTTGCAACCTCTCCAGGTTCTGGCATTCTCCATTGAGAGCCTGAAGGAACCAAAGGATGATACAGTGTGGAGAGAGAAAGAGAGACAGAGGTGAGATGATGCTGTGTGCAAAGGTGAACTGTGGTGCTGAGAGACAGAGAGGTAGGGGGATGTAACAGGAGGGGTCCAAGGTGAAACGCTGTCCTTATTTCCTTAACTGTATGGTAGAGGAGCAAGTGCCCCATTCTCTCCAGGAGAGCTGGCTGCTCTGCTACCCCCCTGACTGTCACCTGTCCCTTGCTTGCAGTTGAAGAAGGGGATGGGTATGAGACGGACCACCAGGACTACTGTGAGGTTTGCCAGCAGGGCGGGGAGATCATCCTGTGCGACACCTGCCCCCGTGCCTACCACCTGGTCTGCCTGGACCCCGAGATGGAGAAGGCCCCCGAGGGCAAGTGGAGCTGCCCCCACTGTGTGAGTGGGGTCAGGGCCCCGTGGGAGGGTGGGCAGCTGGTGGAAACCCTCAGCGTTATGCTGACTGTGCTTCCTCAGGAGAAAGAAGGCATCCAGTGGGAGCCGAAGGAGGAGGAGGATGAGGAAGAGGAAGGTGGAGAGGAGGAGGAGGATGACCACATGGAGTTCTGCCGGGTCTGTAAGGATGGAGGGGAGCTGCTATGCTGTGACACCTGCCCATCCTCCTACCACCTCCACTGCCTGAACCCGCCGCTGCCAGAGATACCAAATGGTGAATGGCTCTGCCCACGCTGTACAGTGAGTGTTACCAACAGTCCCATTCCTTTCCCCATCCCTGCTCCCACACCTGTCTGGCCCATCAGCAGCTCTCCTGACTGCTGCTGCCCACCTCAGCCTCACAACCCTGCCACAAGGCTGGCATCCTGCTTGCTGCCCCAAACCCCTCCCTGAGGAGTGTCACCCTGAGGGCCCAGGGCAGCTCTGGATGGCTCAGCTGCCTGTGCAGTTTCCCTGTGGGAACTGATGGATGGCAGCTTTCCAGCCAGGTTTTTAGTGGGCTGTCAAGCCCTGTATGACGTGTGGTCTCTGTAGAGGGGATTTTTCTGCTCAGTGGCAAAGCCTGTCCCTGTGAGGGATGCAGCAGTGTCATGGACACTTCTTGGGCATCCTGTGCCAGCTGCCATCCACTCAGCATTGCTGGGCCACTTCTGCCCCCTGGATCCTCCCCTTTTGCTTTCTGTGGCCCCTGACAACATCTTGCCCTAAACTCTGTGCTCTTTCCTGTCTGCTTTTGCATACCCAGTGCCCTCCCTTGAAGGGCAAGGTCCAACGCATCCTGCACTGGGCCTGGAAGGAGCCGCCAGCCACCCCACTCCCACCTGTGCTGCCCACCCCGGACAGGGAGCTGGCTCTCCCCCCACCAAAGGTGCTGGAGGGAATCCCGGAGCGCGAGTTCTTTGTGAAGTGGGTGGGCCTCTCCTACTGGCACTGCTCCTGGGTCAAGGAGCTGCAGGTGAGCCTGTGTGGTGGTGGTGTAGAGCCCCTACCCGGCCCCTGCCCCACCACCCACGGGCTGAGTGTGGTTCCCTCCTGCTGCAGCTGGAGCTCTACCACACCGTGATGTACCGCAACTACCAACGCAAGAACGACATGGATGAGCCACCAGCCTTCGACTACGGCTCTGGGGACGAGGACAGCCAGAGGGAGAAGCGGAAGAACAAAGACCCCCAGTATGCCAAGATGGAAGAGCGGTTCTACCGCTATGGCATCAAGCCAGAGTGGATGATGATCCACCGCATCCTGAACCACAGGTGAGGAGCCTGTGGGGGAAATTGTGCTGTCCTTCTGCTAGGCCAAAACCTCAGGCTGGTGGAAGTTCAGCCACTGGCTTGTGCTGAGCTCTCTGTTGCCTTGGAGTGAAGCTGAGGCTGGGAGGGGATCCATGCTGCGTTATTTTCATTTCTGCTACACTGCACATTAAAAACAGAGATAGTCAATTTTCCCAAAGGTGGATGCACAGTGTTTTTAGACTCTTCTCAGCCATACTGTTTGGGTTCCTGTTGCAGCCTAATCATTCCATAAATTCTGATGGTGATGGAGATGGTGCTGAGGGGAGGAGTTGGAGCAGGTGCCCAACTCCCTTACAGAGCCTTGACATTGTTTCTTTTCTGTGGAAGAAATTCCCTGTGTATGAGATGTGCTGTGCAGATGGGCTTTCTGCATTGAGTGGCTGGAGACATGTTCTTGTTGAATTTCTGCATTTCAAGTGGCAACTTGAAATTTCAAGCAGCAGCAGCTCTGCTTAAAGGCTGTGTGGCAGGAAAGAACTGAAGCTGCTGAGCTGATTTTTGTGTGAGCTTTACCTTGTCTGTTAACAAGGCAGGAGGTTTCCTTGTAGGCACATAGTCAGACTTGGAAGTGTGTTTATTCTGTTTTCAGTGTAAGCAGAACTTCCTAGAGTAGTGAATGCTGCAAAAGAGAGGGCAAGCACTGGTATCTGTTCTGGCCTGGTGAAACAGGGAAATGAGGTTGTTCAGTGGAATGGAAAAGCAGCCTGTAAAGCTTAATGGTTTGACACACTCACAGATGAATAGGCATTTCTGTTAGAAGTGTTGATACTTTGTGTTTTTCTGCCTCTGCCTGGGTGCTGCGGTCTGTAGGTAAAAGCAGAGGATGAAACATCCAGCTTTGAGGAAACAGGTCGTGGTGAGCTGCTGCTGGGGGCCAGTGACATTCACTGATCAGCCTTCTGTGCCCTGCGTTGCAGCTTCGATAAAAAGGGAGACATCCACTACCTGATCAAGTGGAAGGACCTGCCGTATGACCAGTGCACCTGGGAGATTGATGACATCGACATCCCCTACTATGAAAACCTCAAACTCCTCTACTGGAACCACAGGTATGAGCTCATGGGCAGCAGAGCTGGGGCAGTCTGGATGGGTGTTTGGGATGAGTGGGACACAGAGGTGCTCCCCTTTTGGACATACTGGCACTGCTTGCAGTGACCTCCCATTCAGAGAGCAGTGACCCAGCACTGCCAAAGGCCGGTGCTCCAGATGTGCCATTTCGGGGCTGCTGGGTGAACTCCCCTGCAGTTCTTCTGCCTGTGCTCCCCTTCCTCCATGTCTGCACTGCTGTGACATCCATGGTCACGATGCCCTTCAGGGTGGCTCCATGGTGCTACTGTCTGTCTATTTTGGGGGAAAACCACAGTACTCTGAGTTTGCTGTTCTTCATTCTGGAGACTGTTGCATGGACTGTTGGGAGGGGAAAGTCAATGCCTTGCGAGTGCGTGTGCTAAATTGGCCAGAAGAGCTCCTGTGGGGACAAGGGCAGTAGAGTTTGAGAGGTGTTTCTGTCCTTTGGCTTGGGGCTGTGAGAGCAATGCCTGCCTGCCCTCCCTGACATTTGCTGGCTGTCGCAGAGAGCTGATGCTGGGGGAGGACGTGCGCCCTCTGAAGAAGCTGAACAAGAAAGGGAAAAAGCTGAAAGAGGAGAAGCTGGAAAAGCCTCCAGAAACGCCTCTTGTGGATGTGAGTGAGAGTGGTGGGGACAGTGTGGTGGCATAGGGAACACAGAGTTGGTTCTCACTGCTCTGTACCATGGTTCTCTCTTTTCAGCCCACAGTGAAGTTTGACAAGCAGCCATGGTACATTGATGCCACGGGAGGCACACTGCACCCTTACCAGCTGGAAGGGCTAAACTGGCTGAGATTCTCCTGGGCCCAAGGGACAGATACAATCCTGGCTGACGAGATGGGGCTGGGGAAGACGGTGCAGACTATTGTGTTCTTGTATTCCCTGTACAAGGAGGTGAGTGGAATACTCAGCAGTCTCTGAAGTAGCTGAGAGCTGCTTGGTACAGGGAGAACAGCCTGGGCTTTGTCTCCCTGAGCAGGGGCACTCGAAAGGGCCATACCTGGTCAGCGCCCCTCTCTCCACCATCATCAACTGGGAGCGTGAATTTGAGATGTGGGCACCCGACTTCTACGTTGTGACCTACACAGGAGACAAAGAGAGCCGGTCGGTCATCAGGGAAAATGAGTTTTCTTTTGAAGACAATGCCATCCGGAGTGGGAAGAAAGTGTTCCGGATGAAGGTGGGAGCTGAGTCTGTGCTTGCCTGTCCCATTGCTTTACCTGTCAGTAAGAAGGGGAGAGTAGAATTTGGCCTGGAGTGGCAGGCTGGTTAGGCCCCTGATAAACTGTGTCCCACAGAGGAAAGCTGGCACTGCTTACAAATGCAGGAGATTCGTGATAAGCTTTACAGATTTCTGCCAGAGCTTTCCAGTTTCTGTGGTCCCCTCCTTGGTTCTTGTTCAGATGGGTTTAGGTGTTCTATTGGCATGACTTGTGCCTTGGCCCTGCTGTGGGCTCTCTGCCAGGCAGTGCCCCCAGGAGCAGTGCCCCCCTCACCTTGGATCATGTGCAAGGTGAAGGCTGTTTGGTTTCCTGTTCTCTTATCCCAGTTTTTCTCTCCCTCTGCTCCTCCAGAAGGAAGCCCAGATCAAGTTCCATGTCCTGCTCACCTCCTATGAGCTGATCACCATTGACCAGGCAGTGCTGGGCTCCATAGAGTGGGCCTGTCTGGTGGTGGATGAAGCGCACAGGCTGAAGAACAACCAGTCAAAAGTAGGTAGCAGGCACTTTTGAGTGATTTTTTTTTTTCTGTCTTTAACATCCTCTGGCATTAAAAGTCCTTCAGCAGTGAGAGAGGTGGCAGCCTGGCTGCCTGACAGTCCTTGGATGGGCTGTCATAGAAGGGAATTGATCCCTCTCCTTCACCTCCCCTTCATCTGAGGCTAAACACAGTCTCCAGCCTCTGGGACCTTCACACCATCTCTAGTGCAGGAGGAGGCAGGCAGTGTGACCCACAGACACTCAGTATTGCTGCCTGTGCTCACTGGGAATGACTGGGAGCAGGACATGCCAACTACCCTTTGCTCTGTAGGGCCTGGCAAGAGGGGGGACACTGCTGAGTCTCCATGTGCAATCTGCAGAGTGCTCAGATGACACATTGGCCCCTCACAGCCCTTGTCACCTAACCTTGTTTCTTTTCCAGTTCTTTAGAGTATTGAATAGCTACAAGATCGATTACAAGCTGCTTCTCACAGGGACTCCACTTCAGAACAACTTGGAAGAGCTCTTCCATCTGCTTAATTTCCTGACTCCTGAGAGGTTTAAGTAAGTTGCTCTTACTGGGCCATCAGGGTGGCTTCTCACTCTGGCTTTAGCTCTGCTTGGGTTCAGACACATGAGTATTATCTCATCATGTGCCTCGAGAGCTCTGCCCTGGTTTTTAAGTCATAAAGCAGCAGATCCCTTTGTTCTCGCGTGCCCCTGTTGCTCAGCATCGTGGGCATTTGGCTGCTTCCACAGCAACCTGGAGGGGTTCCTGGAGGAGTTTGCAGACATCTCCAAGGAGGACCAGATCAAAAAGCTCCATGACCTGCTGGGTCCCCACATGCTGAGGCGACTCAAGGCTGATGTGTTCAAGAATATGCCGGCCAAGACAGAGCTGATCGTGCGAGTGGAGCTGAGCCAGATGCAGAAGTGAGTGATTCCACTCCCCTGGGGTGTCTGGCTTCCCCTGGCATGGTGGGGACTGAGGGGTCAGAGACACCCTGCTGGCCTAGGGCCTGCTGCAGGAAGAGCTTTGTGTCTCACCGTGAAGTGTGTTCCACATGGTTACATCAGGCTCCGTGCAGTCCTGGGGGCTCACCAGGAAGCACTGGATGCATGGCAGGCTGGCAGCATGGCTCTGCCAGTTGTGGGGGCACAGAGCAGACACTGAAGCTGAACCCCTTTCTCCTGTTCTCAGCACTGGGGCATGGCTGGTGCTGCTGGCATGCCTGGGTCAGCCTGGAGCATCACTGCTGGCCAAGGCTGCCCCAGCTCTTGTGCTGGGCTGCCCCTCTCAGCTTCAGTGGCATCTCCTGCAGGCTCAGGCACCTACAGGAAAGGGCCCATTGTTTCTTGCCAGCGTGGTGGGGCAGGAGGGCTTGGCTGGCACCCAGGAGCAGGGGCTGTTCAAGGCACTGTGCCCCTTAGTCCATCCCACTGCCAGTACAGTGATCTGCCCAGAGTGATTGGACAGACTTGGTCTTGGGCTCAGGGTGCTGAACTGCTTTTAAAACCCTCCAAATGTCCCTTTTGCATCTCCAACACTACAGGGGTTTAATTCAGTGCTGTTCTGTTTATGCCAGTCCCCCACCTGCTCCAGCTAATGCGGTGTGTGTTCCATCCCCCTCCTGCAGGAAGTACTACAAATTCATACTGACAAGGAACTTTGAAGCCTTGAATTCAAAAGGTGGTGGGAACCAAGTCTCACTGCTCAACATCATGATGGACCTGAAGAAGTGCTGCAATCACCCATACCTGTTCCCTGTGGCAGCTGTGGTATGTCCTCTGCCTTTGCACCCTGGGACACGTCTCTGAGTATTGGGTGGGGGCTGCTCCACAATCATTTGGTTTGGTTAATGCTTTGGGTTGCCCTGCAAGTGGTTTCATAGAAGGATTTTGTTTTGGAAATGCAAGTGAAGTTCTTCATGAGGTTAACGTGGGTTGTCCTCACCGGGGGTGACCACGCTGCCTTCACAGGAGGCCCCGGTGCTGCCTAATGGATCCTATGATGGGAATTCTTTGGTCAAATCTTCTGGAAAACTGATGCTGCTCCAAAAGATGCTGAAGAAGTTACGGGATGGGGGTCACAGAGTTCTGATCTTCTCACAGGTGAGTGTAGGAAGGGATTAATAATAATTACATTTTTTAAGCACTGTTTTTTTTTTGTCCTGTGTGGGAATTTTGTGTTGGGGACAGAGATAGGTGGAAGAGCTGGTGACAACTTCCCCAGGCAGCCATGGCAGTTTTGATGGAAGGACTGTGTCCTGGCTCTCCCCCAAGGGAGTGCCTGTCATGTTTAAGAGCTCTGTAAGCTGGGAATAGAGAGGAGACAACAGTCATGGCTCATGCCAGGGTTGCTTCTCCCTGCAGATGACGAAGATGCTGGACTTGCTGGAGGATTTCCTGGAGTATGAAGGCTACAAGTACGAGCGGATCGATGGGGGCATCACCGGTGGCCTGCGCCAGGAGGCCATTGACAGGTTCAATGGTACTTGCCTTCCTGCCTTGCTTAGGAAGGGGTGGGAGACTGGCAGTGTGTGGCTGGCAGTGGGTGAGCTGCCTGTGCCCAGAACTTGTGCCATGCATTGGCTGTGCTGAACTCAGCAGGTCTGGCTCCCTGAGGTGCAGCAGTGGCTGCTTGTACTGTGCCATTAAACCCTTGAGTCAATCCCACAAGGAACCCTGAGCGTGCCAGTGGCCTCTCAGTCAGGGGATCTCTTTCCCTTCAATACCTCAGCAGATGACAGAGCTTCCCCTTCATTCTGGAGCTGTGTTCCCCAGTACCTGGTTCCCAGAGGGCAATGTGTTTTCACTCCTTGCCTCCCTCTTGCTTGTCATGTTTGAGCAGTGGTTCCTGCTGTTCTCTGGTGTGGTGCTGCTCCTCTCTGTCAGCCAAACTCCTTTCTGTCTCACCTGTTTCCACCTCTGGGTTTGTCGTTCTCAGCTCCTGGGGCTCAGCAGTTCTGCTTTCTCCTCTCCACTCGCGCCGGTGGTCTGGGCATAAACCTTGCTACGGCCGACACTGTCATTATTTATGATTCTGACTGGAATCCTCACAATGACATCCAGGTTTCTTGACTTTCCCTTTTTCTTCCTGTGTAGTAAGTACCTCTCTGGCTCTGCCCTTTCTTTGCACACCCTCACTGGGATTTCAGTCTCTTTTCTCAAGAGCTGCTGATACTTTCTGCTGTGTTTGTGGGGCGTGTTGCTGCTCAGCAGCCCCCTTCCCACACCCTCTGGCCTCATCCCGTCCTCTCTTTCCTGTGGGATCATCACTTCCTCCTCATGCTTGTTCTCAATCGGGTGTCCCCTTGTCTTGTGCAGCCTGGAGGGTGAGAAGCCTGGCCCCCTTGGCCAGCTGGCATGGTGCTGCCTTCACCAGCTCTGTCCTCTGCCCACAGGCATTCAGCAGAGCTCACCGCATTGGGCAGAACAAGAAGGTGATGATTTACCGCTTTGTGACCAGAGCCTCTGTGGAGGAGCGCATCACCCAGGTGGCCAAAAGGAAGATGATGCTCACCCACCTGGTGGTCCGCCCGGGGCTTGGCTCCAAGTCAGGCTCCATGACCAAGCAAGAGCTGGATGACATCCTCAAGTTTGGGACAGAAGAGCTCTTCAAGGATGATGTGGAGGGTGAGGTGGGGATTCTCTGCGTGAGGCGGGGCTCTCTCTGAGCTCCTGGGACTCACTCTCCTCTCCTTGTGCCCACAGGCATGGTGTCTCAGGGGCAGCGGATCAACATGCCGGATGCTGTCACCCCTTTTTCTGACACGCTGTCAACCAAAGGGGGTTCAGCAACTCCTAGCATGAAAAAAAAGCATGGTGGCACCCCACCAGGTGTGTAGCCCGTCCTTTTGGGCTGTCTCATCCCCTTCTCTAGCCCCACACCTGACCTGAACTCTCTGGGCTCAGGAGCAGACTGTGTAGCACCCTGGTCTGCACTGCCATTCCCCTTGCTCTGCTCTCCAGGTGACAATAAAGATGTGGATGACAGCAGTGTGATCCACTATGATGATGCTGCCATCTCTAAGCTTTTGGACCGAAATCAGGATGCAACTGACGACACAGAGCTGCAGAACATGAACGAGTATCTCAGCTCCTTTAAAGTGGCCCAGTATGTTGTGAGAGAAGAGGACGGTGTGGTAATGTGATCTGTATCATGTCTTACAATCACCCCTTTGCATCCCTCTGTGTTTCCTCTGCTCTGTCTACTGTCCCTGTGACCATTTGGTGCAGGGCAGGACCCCTCCCTATTCTCTCTCTGCGACTGCTGGAGCCCCTTGTCTCTGGCTCTGCAGGAAGAGGTGGAACGTGAGATCATCAAGCAAGAGGAGAACGTGGACCCGGATTACTGGGAAAAGCTGCTGCGGCATCACTATGAGCAGCAGCAGGAAGATCTGGCCAGGAACCTGGGGAAAGGGAAGAGAATCCGCAAGCAGGTCAACTACAATGACACCTCGCAGGAGGACCAAGGTACAGCTGCAGACACTCAGCTCCTGACTGGGCTCAAAGGACAGACAGACAAGCAGAGCCATCTTTCCAGTTGGTAGATTGCCTGGCTCTGTACTTCCCAGATTCCTACACTTCCCAGGACAGAAATTCTTCAAATACTGTTTATTTTTTTGCTCTGCTAACTCTAGTTTTGCTGGAAAGACTTGTCTGTGGGCAAAATATTTCAAATTGGGTTTTTTCTGTATAGCAGAATGCTAATTTTGAAAAACCTGAGTGATTTCCTGTTGCTATGTCCCTCTCTCCTGCTGCCTGGCAGTGGATGCCTGTCACACCCATGGGCAGGGTCTGACCTGTCCAGCACATCCCTTCCAGGCAGGGTCTTCTCACCTGGACTCCCTTGTGCTCTGCAGAATGGCAAGATGAGCTCTCAGACAACCAGTCAGAGTACTCCATTGGCTCTGAGGATGAGGATGAAGACTTTGAAGAGAGGCCAGAAGGCCAGAGTGAGTTGATGCATTTGATACTCCTTGGGTCTTCATATGTGGGAAGCCCCTGGCACTTAGGAGCATCAGGAATGTCTGGGTTGGAGGGACTGATGTGCCCAGAGCCTCTGTTCAAGGTGGGGAATGTCCCTGCTTGCTGTCAGGTGAGGAGCTTCCCAGGGCAGGGAAGGCAGCTGGCTTCTTCCTTGGCCTCTGCAGAACCATGGTCTGGTCCACCGCAAGGACCAGGCATGGTCTCCCCTTGCCTGGGAACAGCAGGGGAGCATCCCAGCCTGGGGCACAGTGGGTGGAAGGGATGCTACAACCTGGGCAGCTGGTCTGGTGGGTTCCCCTCCTGTCAGGAGGGAGTGCAGGAAGCCTGGGGCACATGAGGTGTCCTTCCTCACTGCCTGGCCTGTCCATCACGGTGGCTGCTTGGTTCTAGGTGGAAGAAGACAATCCCGTAGACAGCTGAAGAGTGACCGGGACAAACCTCTGCCTCCTTTGCTGGCAAGAGTTGGGGGGAACATCGAGGTGAGCCTCAGCCTCAGAGCATGGCTGATGCTATCATGCTTGGGCTGACCTGGGCTGTGGGCTGGACCCCCTGTGCTGAATCACTGGTCCAGCAATGCTTCCCACAGCCGTGAGGCTCTGGGATGCCACATGCTGCTGAGGCTGTGCTGTGATCCCAGTGATGCCTTCACTTCCTGCAGGTTCTGGGCTTCAACGCCCGGCAGCGCAAGGCATTCCTGAATGCCATCATGCGCTGGGGCATGCCACCCCAGGATGCCTTCAACTCCCACTGGCTGGTCCGGGATCTGCGAGGGAAAAGTGAGAAGGAGTTCAGGTACAGGGAGTGCTGGCAGGCAGGTGGGGTTGGGAGCCTGCACCCCTTCACCGTGGGCTCTTTTTGGGGAAACAGCATTTGTTTCATTGAGTGTCTCTTGTTCCCTTTCCTGGGTGTGAAACTTCCTTCGCCCATGGGTGACGGGGGATCACATGGGTGCTGGGCTGAGCAGGGTGAACACAGGTCAGGACTGAGGTCTGGCTTCCCTCACAGGGCGTACGTCTCGCTCTTCATGAGACACTTGTGTGAGCCTGGGGCAGACGGTGCTGAAACCTTTGCGGATGGCGTTCCTCGGGAAGGGCTGTCAAGGCAGCATGTGCTGACTCGCATCGGGGTCATGTCACTAGTAAGGAAGAAGGTGGGTGAGTAAAATTGCAAATGGGCCATTCCAGGAATGTTCTGGAGACTTGTCCCAGCAGGGTGGGTGCAGTGGTCCTGCTGCTCAATCAGTCTGGGAGTGAGCAGCCTGGACATGCCGTCTCCACAGCACCAGCTGGGAATGTTCCAGCTCTGTTTGATCCAATGGTGTGTGTCCATCCCAGGTCCAGGAATTTGAGCATGTCAACGGGAAGTACAGTACCCCAGATCTGGTTCTTGAGGGCCCAGAGAGCAAGAGGTCCAGTGAGGTTGTGTCTTCAGATCCTAACACGCCTGTCCCAGCCAGCCCAGCGCACACACACATGGGACCAGGGTCCTTTGCAGGTAACCAGGGCGTCCTGACTGAGGTCTGGCTTGGGAGGGAGATGGGCAAGGACACCAGGGTTTCTTGCAGATGCTCAGCCCATGGAGTCCTACTCAACAGCTGCTTGGCTTTGCTCTTCCTACAGACAAAATAGAAGCACAGCTGGGGTTCCATGAGGAAAAGGACCCAGTGGAGCAGAAGCCCAGGAAGGTGACCGACAGCCAGGTGAGGTGGCTTCATTCAGCCTCCCTTGCTCTTCCCAGTAACTCAGGGCGCTCCCTGGGGAAGGGAGGGCTGGGCTGATCTGGGGTGGGTGCTTGGTGTTAAGGTACCAGCGAGTGCTGAGAAGGTGGAGAGCGAAGAGCACCCAGAAAGCTGTGACAGCAAGGAGAGGCCGAGGGAAGAGAAGCAAGAGGAGAATGAAAAGGCTGAGCCTTCTCCTGAGCCTCCTGTGAAAGGTGAGGATGTGGCTTTTCTCCATGTCACTGTGGGAAACCTGAATGTCACAAGGACCTGCAGAAATTCCTGAAACAACAGGTTATAAGTTGTGAGAACTTCTCATTTTGGGGGGCATTTTCTGTTTCTAGCAGTAAGTTCCTGCAGGTATCTCAAGGAAGAGGGAATAGCAAGTACTTTTTCTTGATAAAATGCAGAAAAATGTTCTGTTTGAAGTTTTTTGAGCACCTTGAACGTAAAAACAGTACAGTTTCCCTGAAAGGAAAAGTGTTTCCAGGCAAGTAGGTTGTTCCCTGCAGAGCACCTTCCACATCAAGTGTTTCTTTCAGGCCTGTTCCCACCTGCAGACGAAGGGATTCAAGAGCAAGAGAAGCCTTTGGAGAAGGTGGAGTTGAGCAGCAGCCCAGGGAAGGGGGAGGACAAAGAAGTCAAACCAGGTGAGGTGTGAGGAGGCTTTGGAGTGAGAAGAGTGGGAAGAGTCCCTGGAGTGAGGCCAGCGCCTGGCACAGTGATGGAGTGTGCCTGCAGAGTGATGGCAAGGATGCTGGTGCTCAGGAGCCAAAAGTGGGAACAGGACCCAATTAGGGTGGGCACTGCCTGTGCTAAGAATGGAATCTGCCAGGAGGGGCAAGGTCAGCTGCTGTTGTGGGGCAAAGAGGGGCTGGAGGCTTTTCCAGCAGTGACTGTATCAGGGAGTTCCTCTGGCAGCTGATGGGGCAGGGGTGGCACCAAAGGGTCTGGTGGTGGAGCAAAATTAGACAGGCCAGTTCTTTGTGTTTGCTGAGCAGATGGCAAGGAGGAGGACAAAGAGCAAAGTGAGGCCCAGCAAAACGGTGACAAAGAGGAAGAGGAGGATGGGAAGAAGGATGACAGAAACATTAACTTCCGATTCATGTTCAACATTGCTGATGGTGGCTTCACAGGTAAGAGTGAGAGATGAGGCCTCGGCCTCTCCTGCAGAGGCTCTGAACCTTTGCAAGAAATGTGACACCTGTCACAGGCTGTGGATGGGCCAATGCTTTGCTGGCAACAGCAGACCCAGGTCTGCACTGTGCCCTTGGCCCCGGAAGGTTCCATCGCTCGCCTGCCCACGTGCTTTGTGCTGACCTGCAGCCAAGCTGCCTGACCGGGCTGTTTCCCTTCTGCTTCTGCCTCCACAGAGCTGCACACACTGTGGCAGAATGAGGAGAGGGCTGCCATGTCCTCCGGCAAGATCTATGACATCTGGCACCGCCGACACGACTACTGGCTGTTGGCAGGAATTGTCACGTACCCTTTGACTCGGTGGGAGCAGGAGGCAGCGAGGCGAGAGAGGCCTCTGTGGGGTGTGGGAGCTGGGCTGATGGTGGTGACGAGCAGGGAGGGGGTTTGGGACCACTGTGGGGCAGCAGGCAGGCTGTTGGCTGGCTGGTTCTGCCCTTGACACCCCCTGTGCACCAGTCATGGCTATGCCCGCTGGCAGGACATCCAGAATGACCCACGCTATGTGATCCTGAATGAGCCCTTCAAGTCAGAGATACACAAGGGGAACTACTTAGAGATGAAGAACAAGTTCCTTGCCCGGCGATTCAAGGCAAGTGGTGGGTCCAGGGCTAGTGAATCTGTCACTAGAGGGACCAGAGCAGCACCCTGAAGCCAGGGGAGTTTGCCAGAGCCTTCTGCGACCAGAGTGGGGAGTGGGCTTTGTGAGGGGCTCTGTGGTTTACTGGTTTACACTGGAGTGGAGTCTAGTCAATAATCCTTTCCCTCCTGCACCTCCCAGTTACTGGAGCAGGCCCTGGTGATCGAGGAGCAGCTGCGGAGGGCGGCGTACCTGAACATGACACAAGACCCCAGTCACCCGGCCATGGCACTGAATGCACGGCTGGCAGAAGTGGAGTGCCTTGCTGAGAGCCACCAGCACCTCTCCAAAGAGTCCCTGGCTGGGAACAAGCCTGCCAACGCCGTCCTGCACAAGGGTGCGTGCCCGCAGGGTGGGGGGAGCCTGTTCTGGAGCTGGGAAGGGTTCCCCACCCTGACCCTGGGGAACCCAGTCAGGAGACTGTCCCAATGTCGCATGCCCTCGGTCCGGAGTTGCCTGCTCCTCCCAGCTCACTGGGTCTGGCAGGCATCCCCCCCTGAGCACCACCTGCTCTGCTCACAGTGCTGAACCAGCTCGAGGAGCTGCTGAGTGACATGAAGGCTGATGTGACACGCCTGCCCTCCATGCTGTCCCGCATCCCGCCTGTGGCTGCCCGGCTGCAGATGTCAGAGCGGAGCATCCTCAGCCGCCTGGCCACCCGTGGAGGGGACCCAGCTGTCCAGGTCAGTGGGGACAGGCACAGAGCCCCTCGCTGTGGGGGTCATGGTAAGGCCAGGGCTGCAGGCCCATGTCTTTTCTCCCTCCTTGCCTCCCCAGGGCTCCTTTGGCTCCTCCCAGATGTACAACAACAACTTTGGGCCAAATTTCCGTGGTCCCGGGCCAGGTGGGATTGTCAACTACAGCCAGATGCCTCTAGGACCCTACGTGACTGGTAGGTCGGGGTTTTGCTCTTGGGCAGAGGAATTTAGGGGATGGATTTGGGTGGTCCAGGAGCATTGCCAAAGGACAGTGGTGAGCAAAGTGTTTCCTCTCTCACCACAGATATTTAGCCGTTCCCATGATTTTCCCCTGCAGCTCCCATTCCTAGCCGAGGTAAGAGTGTGCTCGCTGCTCTCTGTGCTCCATTTGCTGGAGAACACAAGGGTGTAGGGGGCTGTATGGGGGTTCCATTTTGGGCTGCCTCACCAGTGCTGGTGTCTGGCTGCAGCCTCTGGCTTGAGCAGCTGCAGTGGAGGTGGGAGCATATCCTTCCCAAAGCCCTTCCCAGGTGCTTGAGGTTGGCACATGGGGAGAGTCCAGGACTGGCTGAAAGGCAGCCTCCCTTCTCCTTGCAGCAGCCTCAGGGGACAGGTCCCGGCCCCCAGCCCTGAGCTGCTGTTGCCAGAGGACGGCAAGGGAATCGTGCCAGCATTGCCTGCGTGGAAGATGAGCTGCCACTGGTGCTGCCAGGCTGTCCTGCTCCTGCTTCAAGTGTGCTTTGCCCGCTGCGGCCCCTGCAGGGAGCGGCAGGGCCGGGGATTCGTGTCCGTGTACATTTTTTGCACTTTCTTATTGAAGACTTGAAGAGTTTGTCTGGGCGAGGTGGGCTGAGGGGAGGGAGGGATGGAGTGGCGGTGTTTGTCTGGTTGTGTTGGCACATGTGGGGTGAGGGGAGGCCGGTGGTGCCCTGTGTCCCAGCGGGCTGTGCCAGGCTGCCCCAGCCGGCTCGCACTCCCCAGCTTCCCTGCAAGGGCCGTTTCTGCATCCTCGCGGTGTTCGAGTGAGCCCACGCCTGCTGCTGCCCCAGGGGGAGCCCTGGCACTGCTGTGGTGTGGCCGGGGGTCTGTGTGTGCTGGGCGTGGGGCAGGGGGGTGGAGAGGACACGGGTGGGATGGAGGGGATGGCCGGAGCTGGGATGGGGACACCTTGAGCGTGGTGACACCGGCAGCTGTAAGCAACGGCCCTGCATCTGCTTTGTGCTCCGTGTGTCCCGGTTTCTGTTCTCTGTGTTTTAATAAATCCTTTGGGAAGGACGCAGTGCAGTCTGGCAGCGGGGTGGCTGGGGGTTGGAGGGCAGCCTTGTGGGGGGCCTGGCTGCAGTTGCAGTCCCTCTGTTGTCCTGCACACACGTGTACACACATGTGTCCACACACACGCATACACACACACAAAACACACATGTACGCACCCCCATGTGTACCCCCCCCATGTATACACACACATGAACACACCCCCATGTGTACTCACACATGTGTATACACACACACATGTACATACACACACATGTATCCACACACAGGTGCACACACAGCCACAGGTCCTTTGGTGGCAGCAGAGCTCTGCCCTCCCCAGCCCCAGCTCTCCCACACACCCCGTGCACACAGACACACATGGACACAGATGGACATATATGAGGATGTGTATATGTATCTACACAGATACTGTTATTTTTATGTGAGTGCACATACTTGCATACATATTTCTGCATCTCCCACACATGTATGTATGTACATCTTCATATATAGTGTATAGATCTGTGTACACATGTAGATATACATAGGACTGTAAGCTGTAGATATATGTGTGCACACACAGATATAAGGGTCTATTTAGGTGCAGCTACGTGTGTGGGTGCGTATATAGTATATATATAATATACATGTATATTATATATGTATAAACAATGTGTTTATGCACATCTATAACTAAATATATGGTTGTGTGTATATATAGGCATAGCTATGGGCAAATAACAGATATATGTAATAAGCATAGATCTATACATAGATAGCATGGATAGGAATGTATAGGTCTGTATTTTAGAGGTGTATAAACATACATGTCTCTCAGTATATGTAAGTATACACGTGTATTTATAATTTACATATGTATATATACACACATGCATATGTAGATATATCTCTATCTACATATCTCTGTATCTCCATGTCTGTATCTCTATATGCATACATATGTGTATCAATCAGTGTGTATATATACATACACACATGTATTTGTAATTGTTATATATTTATACACAGGTGTTGATATAGATACAGCTAAGGGTGTATAGATATACTAGACACAGGTAGTATACATGTGTGTATACACAGATACACATTTGTATTTCTGATTTCATACATAAGTATGTTTGTTTGCACACAAACATCCCTGTAGTTCTGTAGACATATGTACATGCATAGATAAAGGTGTGTAGGTACAGCTGCAGGTAAATCCATGTACCTAAAGGTGTGGGGATGTGTATGGGGCGGGGGTGTGCATATAGACCCCAACCACACACAGAGGGAGAGCTCTGATTTCACATGTGGGTCAGAAGAGGCACCCAGTGTTTGCATAAACACATTTTGGGGGGGGCTGTAGGTGCAGCCATGGCTACAACAGGGAGTGGAGAAACACACACATTGTGCACAGAGCTCAGGGCTTGCACATACATTTAGTTTTTATATTTATGTGTGCAGATAGAAGCAACTCTGTGTATATGTATGTGGATATAGATACATATAGGTATTGGCAAAAATGTTTGTTCTGCAGAGTACACAGCTATAAAGGGAGATATAAGTAGCTATAGCTGTATGTCTCTCTAGATAGCTATATATCGATATCTGTGTGATATATATGGATCTATATATATAGCTCTCTAGCTATATCTATATATAGCTATAGCTATTTATATAGATATATGTATCTATAGCTATATCTAAATCACAAATACCTCTGTATCCATGTGTATATACAGCATACATTTGTAGATACAGATATGGGTATATAGTTAAACAGTTGGGTATGGATATCCACACATATATCTGTGTATACACACATGTATGTAGATATCTGTTATTTCCATATATGTGCATATATCCACACAAACATGGATGCTGCTACACCAATATATTTACATGGCTATGTACACCTCTGTATATTACATATATGGATCTAAACATCAAGCTATGTATGTCTGTATATACACAACTACACGTGTGTGTTTGTACACATTGTATATGTAATTTTCAGAGATGTGTGTACATATCTGTATACGTATATATACACATATATACACACACACACCTGTAATGAGTGGATGTGGGTGTGTATTTCAGTAGCTTTGTGCAGATACATCTGAAGGTGCCTGTGGGCCACGTTCACCTCCACAGCTGCTGTGTGCAAACGTACCTGTGTCTGTGTGTCCCTGCCTGTCTCCACATGTGTCTGCGCACACACACACACACTCACACTTGCCCACATGCACTCCCCTAGCCCAGCCCTGTGCTCAGCCAGGGCACCCCAGGCTTCTCCCACAGGGACCCCCCTCCCTGTCACCCCCACATCCTGCCCCCCACCCCAGGAACCGCAGCCCCACGGTGCCGGTGCCGGGCTGGAGGTGCCGGCGGCGCAGGGCAGAGGCGAGGGCTGGGGAACAGCTTCGTGTTGTCAGCCTCGTGGGCGTACAGCACCCGCGTGCACCCCGCGCCCACCACCTCCAGCAACGCGGGGGCGGCAGCCACGCATGCAACGGGTCCCGCGGCGGCTCCGGCTGCGGGCAGGGCGGCCGGGCGGCTGGGACTCGTCTCCCGCACGCCCTGCCGGCCGTCCCTGTGCCCCAGAGCCAGGCCGAGCGGCCGCGGTGCCATGTCCGGGGCAGCACGGGCAGGAGCGCTGGCTCTCGGCGCTCGTGGTGCAAACCACACTCTCCACTTTGCTCCAACAAAGCGTAAGCAAGCGAACGGGCGGCGAGGGCTGCGCGGTGGGCGGCGCGCTCAGGCGCGCTTAGGATCGGTAGTCCTTCTTGCTGTAGGGTTTGTTGCCCAGGATGCTATCGATCTCGTGGACGATGGAAGACGACAGCTTTGGAAGGACCTGCCGGGGATGGGGGCAATGCTGGGAGTCAGAATCATGACTGTGGTGTGTGCAGGAGGATGCAGCCGGCGGTGGGATGCTGCCGTGCCGCGCTCACCGCCTCCACCCCGCCACGGTCGCGCCACAAGCCCTAGCTTGCCAGCTGGGTGACCCACTTAGGGAGAGCCTGGGTTGGGCCCAACCCTGCCCCCTCAGCCCAGCAAAGCCTCATCTCTGCCGCTTGCCTTCAAGACAGGCAAAACCTGCCATGGAGCTGGGTTTGCAGCCCTCTTTCCCTGCACAGTGTGGTGCAGGAGCGAGCGCTCAGGGCACACGTCACTCCCGCTGGGAGCACTAACCTGTATTGCTCCAATATTCTCCATCAGCTGGTCGGCATTGGAGGCCCCCAGTAAGACGGAACTGACACCCTCGTTGCGCAGGCACCAGGCTGGAGAGGAGGGAGAGCAGAGCCTGAACACGGGCCAGCTGCCCCCAGTGTCACCCCCAGTGACCCTCTGTTCCCCTGCCCCCTTACCGATGGCAAGCTGGGGCAGGGTGCAGCCCAGGCGCTCGGCAATGGCCTGCAGCTCCTTCAGCTTTGCCTGCTGCCGCCGGCCCTCCTCACTCAGGATCTTGTCCTTCAGCCACTGGTATCCCTGGGGAGGCAGGAAGGGGTGTCATGGGGGGATTGGGGTGTACTGCAGGCAGGGCATCCCCAAACTCCCTGGGCTGTGGCTCCTGCAGCTTCTGCTCCCACGGGGACTTTAAGAGGCCCTTGGCCCCACTCCCCCAGCTCTGTCCATCCCAGTGTGCCCCCTGGCCCCAGTGCAACCTACCTTCAGTGAGGCACGGGAGTAGGGGGGGATCCCCCCATCGTACTTCCCCGAGACGATGCCACAGGCCAGTGGGGACCAGGTCATGGCTCCTACACCTGCAGACAGAGCAGAACTGGGGGTGATGCTGCTGCCCCCAGCTCTGTGGCAGCTGACCTCAGCAGTGCTGTGCATAGGGAGCACTGCGCTCTGGGGGCTGGGGAGGGACCTCTGCCACCATACCTATCTTGTGGAAGAGCTCAGGCAGCTGCACCTCCACCTTTTCCCGCTGGAACATGTGGTACTCAGCCTGCTCGCAGATCGGCGGGATCAGGTTGAACTGCCGGGCCACCGAGTATGCCTCCTGCAGAAGAGCTGGGACCCTCAGTGCCCCACCACTCCCCACACTGAGCCCCCAGCCGAGCCCTGAGCAGCTGCCCCAAGCAATGATTAAGGCTCAAGCGCATCTGCACACGCTTGGCTCCCAACAGCTGCTGTCTAATTAAATCAGCATCAGCAGTGTCACCGGGGCTGCTCTGCTGCGGCTGCCCCAGTCCCCTGGGCTCCTACCATGATCTCCATGGAGCTCCAGCGTGAGGTCCCCCAGTACATGGCCATCCCCTGGTTGATGACGTGGGTCATGGCTCGCACCGTCTCTGCCGGGAGGGAAGGAGAGAGTGGCAGGCAGGGGTTAGCAGGGGCTGCCCCAGCAGAAGGGGGCTCGCACCGTGTTGACAGCTGGTGAGCATCCCACTCCCCAACGCTGTGGTGGGAGCTGGGTCTTGTCCAGGGGATGCTTTCAGAGGAGCAGGATGGGACCAGAGGGAGCAGCCACTCAGGGTGTGCCGGGGACCACAGCCGACCTGACATGCTGCTGGCGGTGCTGGGGCTCTCCTGGCATGGAGAGCAGCCCGAGGCTCCTCACAGTGGCCCCACACACTGTGAGGTTACCAGCACCGGCACCGCTGCAAGGGGAGGGTCTGATGCATTGCCCATGCACGGAGACCCAGGGAGGGAAGCCTGGACCCCGTGCAAGGGGCTTGGGAGTTTTGGGGGGAGCCAGCCCTGAGCCATGCGGGCTGGGACCAAGCCAAGACACGCTCCTGCAGCCAAAGGCGGGCAGTGGGGAGAGCGAGGGGTGCGAGGCTCGCCCGGCCGGCACTGGGACACACACCCCAGCATGCTCACAGCTGCCCCGGCGAGGAGGGACCCTGCCGCAGACCCCAGCATGGGCCAAGGGCACCCCACGGCAGGACCCTGGAGGGGCAGGAGCCTCTCTGCTTTTTTCCTTTTAACTGCAGGACAATCTGAAGGACCAGGGGGTATTTGTGTTCTGCTGCCACTGCCTCTGCATCTCATGGCGGGGTTTGCTTGAGGGGGGGAATCAGGGACGGGGGTCACAAAGGAGTGGGGGCTCTGCCCCAGGAAACGCCGCTGGGACAGGCAGCGGCTGGCGGGCAGAGTGCGGGCAGGGAGTACCTTCTACGATGAAAGTCCTGGACTTGGAGGAACTAAATGGGTCCCCTGGTGATAAAAGAGAGATTTAGAGAGAGTGGAGTCGCTGCTGCTGGGATGGGGGCAGCGACCTGCCACCGTGCCACCAACCCGCCCCGTCACGGCCCAAGGGGGTCCTGGTGCCGGGTGGTGGGCGGCAGAGGCGTGACCATGGCACGGACTGACAGTAGTGGTGGAGGAGCGGATTCTGCTCGGGAGGGAAAACGCCCTTGAAACACAAGCCTGGTGCAAACCAACCGCGACAGCCACGAAAGGCGGTGGGGAGGAGCGTGGCACCGTGGCGCGCACCCACCTTCCATCGGCGTGTTGGGGTCGGGCCGGTTGGCAAACACCACGTCCACGTACTCCAGCTGCAGCCTCTCCAGTGATGCCTTCAGACCTGCCACGTGGACAGGGCCATCAGGTGTGCTGAACCCCGTGCTGCCAGCAGCGAGGCAGCCACTGAGGCACAGCCCAGCACTGGGGCCAGCAGTGCCCAGCAAGCACTCCCACCCCCATCCCTACCTTCTATGATGTGTTTTCGGGACAGGCCCCTCTCCGTCTCGGCCCTGCAAAAGGAAAGGTGGGTGAGAGCCTGGCCCATGCTGGCTGCTCTGCTGCGGGGTGGGTGTTACCTACTTTCCTCCCCAGAAGATTTTGGTGGTGATGACCAGGCTGGACCGTCTGTAGGGAGAAAGAGAGTCACTGGTGGTGGCACCTGCAAAGCCCCACGCACCCTGCCCGCTCCCTGCCCACACATGTCCCTGCCCAGGGCTGCTCCACCAGCCTTCTCCATCCCCCCAGGGCTGCAGTGATGGCTTTCCCAAACAGGCATGACGTCCAACTTACCTCCACCCTTTTTTCTTGATTATGTTTCCCAGCACCACCTCGGCCCTACAAGGGAAGGAGACATCAGCTGCCAGTGACCTGGCTGCTGTGGCCAAGGGGACTGGGGACAGCTGACAGGGATGGTTCCAGTCTCCAGCAGACTAAGAGGCAAATGTGGTGGCCATGGGGACACCATTTGCCCCTTGGCTGCAGCGCTCAGAGCAGACCTGACCTCCAATGCATGAGCTCTCTAATTTTAAGTGAGTCACACATGGTGATGCTCCAAGTCAGCATGCCCTGGGCACAGCCACTGCTTACCATGCTGTGAGGGTGCATGGCTGTGCCTGCATGGTATGGGCCACCACAGGAAGCATGGGACTGCCAGAACCATGACCCCCTGGGAGCAAGCACTTGCAGCCCTGCCCTGGAAGCCAGTTTGCAGCGAGCAAACCCAGGAGATTCCCAATGTTTCCATGTTTGGAGGTGCTGGGGGCTGGGGTGCAGGGTGAGGCCCCTGTGCCACTGCCGAAGCAGGGTACCTACTTGCCAGCAGCGTAGACTTCTGCTGTGTCAAAGAGATTAATGCCGTTGTCATAAGCTAAAGTCATCAGCTGCTCCGCCATCTGTGAGGAGAGAGCAGGGTCGGCAAAGGGGGGTGGCCGAGAGCTGGTGCACAGGCGCATGCACAGAGCACTGGTGAGCTCTGGCATGCCATGTGCACCCAGACCACAGCCACAGCTGTGCCAGCCCCATCCCTTCCCCGCTCACCGGGGAAAGCCTGGGGAGGGACAGGACGACGGGGTGTAGCCTTACCTCATCTGTGATCTGCCCTCCAAAAGTCACCCATGTCCCTGCAGGGGAGAGAGGGAGTGGGCACGGTGAATGTGGTGAGTGAGGTGAGCAATGAGTGCCACCACCTCGAGCCCCCGGCCACCCACCCTGGCTCCCTGAGCACCCCGGCACGTGGTGGCCACAGCTGGCCGGGCCGCGTGCGGCACGGTGCTCCCAGCACGGCCCAGTCGCTTCCTATCGCGTCAGGAAAAGGGAAAATAATTTGACAATTTCTGGGCTGTGACTCAAAACGGCCGCGGGGCCGAGGGAAACCCTTTCCTTTCCTGCGCAAACATCGCCAGGGCAGGCGAGCGCCGCCTTCGCCGGCGAGCACCGGGAGCCACTGTGGGACCGAGGGGATGCCGAGGGGCTGTGGCAAACCCTGGCACTTACCCAGGCCCAGGCAGGACACGCGCAGCCCAGACTTCCCGAGGTTCCTGGAAGACAGAGATCATCAGGAAAAGTGCCAGAAATCCCCAAAATGCCGTCTCAGGCATTCCTGTGTGCCACTGAAAGCACCAGGCAGGGGGGGTGGTGGTCTCTGGTCTCTATCCCCATCCCCACCTGGGACAGTCCCACAATGAGGGTCCCCCTGCAACCCATTTAAGAGCTATGCCAGGCCAGGCATCCTGTGGCTCATTGGTGGCACTGCCAGCACTGGTGCAGTGATGCTGTGCCTGGCAGGGTTATCTTGGGGGCAGCGGGCAGTGACCTCATTAAAGCAGTTCCCCACGTCTGGCTGCCCTGAGAGTGCTGCTGGCACAGGGAGGGGTGAGATGGGAGCAGGGGGAGCCGGCACGCTCGTGATCAGGACTGAAGCATCCCACACATGGTATGAGTTGTGCCTGCTCTCTGCATCATGGCACAGGGAAGCACACGACTTGCACAGGGCGAGGGTGCTTGGGAGCGGAGCAACATCTTGGAGAAATGGAGCACCCCAGAAAAATCTGACCAGCACAAGGAACTGGAGAACAGCTTTCGGGAAAGGGGGCCAGGCTGGCAGACGCCTTCGCCTCGGTGATGGAGAGCCAGTTCCTTGTTAAAAATGACAAAGGCTCGAGAAATGAGCGTTAAAATAAATAAAGTGTAGGTGAGCCGTGGCAGCTCGCCCGCGGGTGTCGCATAGCAACGGAGGCACCGCCACCGCCGGCACCGCCGACACGGGCACCGGGAGCAGCCGTGGCCCGGCCGTGGGGACAGGCAATCAGTGGCTCTGCCAGGTCAGGGCATCATCCTTCCACGCTGCCATCTCACTGCCCAGCATTTGGAGGCGTAGGCGCTCCCTCAGCCCTCTTTTTAGAGCATTGCATGGCAAGGAGAGGACATGACCGTGGGGTGGCAATAAGTCAAGCCCCCTTGAAGGGGGTTGTCACGGGGAGTGGACAGCATTGGACCCATCTTGGCCACTCCAGTGGCATTGCCAGGGTCCTCCTGGGCAAGTGGACATCACTGCTCCCAACTTTCCAGCCCAGAAGTGTGTTGACCAGCTGCCCAACAGAGACACCAGCAGAACTTGGGGAGGCCAAGCATCCCCCTGCACTGCGCCACGGCCTTCCTATCCCATCCCTTCACTTGGAGCATCTCTCTGCATCACTGTCCCTCCAGCAGCCACCAGCGGGGATCCCCAAGCTCATCACCCACTGCCTGGGAGAGAGTGGTCCTGGTGTGCTCCTCCTCCGAATGGGGATGCAACCGTGGGGCAGGAGCATCAAACCCCGAGGATGCCGCCGCGCACAGCCCCAGCACTGCTGTCACCAGAGCAAAGGTTTGGTGTTCAAGAGCCGGACGGAGCCACCCCAGCCCTCCCACCGGCACCCAGGTGAGGGGACTCGGCTGATCTGGGTGATGCTGGGGGGTGACAGTCGGGCTCACCCCAGCGCTCTGACGTGCTCTGTGCCTAATGCCAGCACATCTGGGCTGCAGCAGGGGCACGTGGCTGCTGGCAGCTGGACTGTAGCGTGCAGGCTCATCTGGGGGGGGCCTGCCCTGGGATGCATGGTCACCTGGAGGGGAGCCCCAGTCCCACTGGGGTGCACACTCAGACTCGGCAGGGGAAGCCTCCAGCGCTCTGCCCCAGAGCCAGGGACATGGAGTGCATGATCCCTGTGGCTGCTGGTCAAGGGGGCCCTATGTGCACATGCCACTCTTCAATTCCAGACCCACTGTGGGCACCCAGACCCGAATCCCAGGTTACGGTTCCACACTTGCTTCACAGGGTAGTGAGTCTCTGGCAGCACCATAAGGATGCCATGGCAGCCCCGATTAATGCTGCCGTAACTCCCAGACCCACTCGGCTCGGCAGGCGCTGGGGATGCTGCTAATCCTACCCTGAATTTTAGGGTCCCTTCTCCCTTCCATCCCAAAGCTTTTACGCGCGACTGGATCAAAGCTGTCCCGAGGGGACAGGAGCAAACAGCAAGGAAGCACAGGGAGGTGCACGGTCAGCACTTTTAGCGCCCAGAAAGCGACAGAGCCGGTCGCCAGCCGGGAATCGGGGGAGTTCTGCCGCACGCCAACCCCCAGACCCCACACCGCCCCAATCCCGGTGAGAAACAGGAAAAGCCCCAGTTTCCTACCGGTATTTCATCCCCGGCTGCTTGACGCTGGACTCGCTGGAGGAAGGGGCGTTCTGCACCGAGAGCTGCCCCAGGCTGCGGGCCACCATGGCCACGGCGCGGAACTTGCCGCGGGTGCCGAGGCTGGGGCTGCCGGCATTCTGTCTGTTCAGCCGGTCCTCCGCGCTCCGGCTCTTGATGCTGTGCTCGGAGCACACAAAGGAGACCTGCATGCTGCTCCGCCGGGCAGCAGCAGCAGCAGCAGCGCCAGCTGCCTAAATTTAGCCGGCGCCCCGGGCGAGGCGGGAGCTCCTCCTGCGCTCCGCCAACGTGACGGCGGGGGGCTGCGGGGCGGCGGGCGCGGAGCTCCCGTCAGTCCTCCTGCCCTCAATATTTGATGAGCTCAGGAAGCCAGCGAGCGACACGCGGGCAGGTGCGGGGGCAGCGCCGGGGCCGGGGTGTCCCCCTAACCACGAGGGGACGGACCCCGCTGTGCCCCGCTGCGCATCCCCCGACGGCAGCGCGGCTGCTGGACCAGCCCCGTTTTGGGGTGAGGACGCGGAGTGAAGGGGTTCCTCCCTGCCTCCCTCCGGCCACGCATCCCCTTGCACGGGTCCGAAATCAAATCCTCTGGCGGCAGTGCGTGTACACTGCCAACCTCATGGCTGGGCGAGGGAGCAGGAGGCGGAGATGATGCTGCCGGCTCTCCCGCAGCAGAGTCCGAAGTCGGACCGGTTCTCCCCCCCGGGGCCACGGTCCCAGCACCACATTCCTCAAGATTTTGCCCAGTGCAAGCAAAGTGGAGCAAGGTGGTGAACCCCAGCCCAGCATCCTCTGCCAAAGCAGGGACACAAGTCACTGTGATACAGCACCGTCCTGCAGCCGGGGCCACCCGCCGTGCCTCTCAGGACAGAGCAAGATGCGGGAACAGGGCTTGCGGGAAATTATGCACATTGGCCCCCAACCTAATGAGAAATCTTGTAATCTCCTCCGCTTCCCTCTGCCGTAAAGCTCCTTAGCTGGTAATCCTGCCAGCACCAGCGCCGGTTCCAGAGTGGGGGGAGACCTGACAGCAGTCAGCAGCCTCCGGAGGAGGAGAAACCCCACAGATTTTTGAGGGCAGAGCAGACACAAGGCAAAGGAGGAGCTCACCTTTGGGGGTGCCTGTGCCAGCAGCTCCCATCAATAAATAATGCCCCCATGAATATTTGATGGGCTCTTGCCACTGTGTAAATGTTACCGCGGTCATGGTGAGCAGAGGGGAACCTGACCCGAGGCACAGCATGGCTCTGCACGGTGCAGCACGGCAGGAGCTGGCAGAGCTGCTGGCTCCAGGGGGCTTTGCTGCAGTGGGGGGCGAGGGGCACTGTCCCAGGGGAACAGCTGTCATCCCCAGCCTTGGTCTCCCTGGCCAAACCTGGGTTACTGGGGGTGCTGGACCCTGCACCCCGTTGCCCCACCTGTGATACCACGGGAGAGCAGGGACTGGACAGAGCAGCCCTGTCAGTCCACGGCTGCCTCTGCAGCCGCCCAGAGAAGGGCAAATAAGGACAAATTCCCAAAGAAGGACAAATACTGGCTGAAACTCCGATACACCTTGCACTGGGACCCATATGCAAAATTAATGGCACACTCGCTCTGTGATGCGCAGCTGTCAGTCAGCAGGAAACGCACACCCGGCCGGCAGAGACACACACCCCTCAGATGGAGACGCACACCCAGGAAGGGAAGAGATACACCTCTCAGGTGGAGATGGTACACCCAGAAGGTGAAGAGATACACCCCTCAGATGGAGATGTACACCCCTCAGATAGAGATGTACACCCCTCAGATGGAGATGTACACCCCTCAGATGGAGATGGACACCTGTGAGGCAGAGACAGCCCTTTGGCGGCTGCTCCAGCTACTTCATCTTTAAAGCACAGAGGGTGTTTGCAGATGCAAACACCCAAACAGCAAATGGGAACGTCAGGTGAGAAGCTTAAAGATCACCAAGCACATGAGCACTACCAGTGCTGACTGCCTGCCACCTCTCCAGCACACACAACACCAGATCACCCACCGTGCCAAGGGCATCGGCTGCTCCCAGCCTTGGCGAGGCGCAGGGAAGCTGAGGTGAGCACAGGCGAGAGCCATTCTCCCGACGAGGTGTCAAACCAGCACCACACAGCGTCCCCTGCGCTGTCTCTGCACCTTGGCCCAAGCTGCCCTCATGGCGCTGCCTTACCTGTACTTCATGCCAGTGGCGTGGGCAGTGCTGTCAGCCAGGGAGAGCTCGTGCATCCGCAGGAACTCCTCCAGTGTCTTCGCCCGCGCTGCCGCCCGCACGTCCCGCAGCCGCCGCAGCTCCAGCCCGTCGGCCGCCCGGGGGGCTGGGGGCAGCCCCCACTCGGGAGCGGGCCGGCTGGCCACGCTGCGCAGGCTCTCACTGTAGGTCATGGAGAGCATCCCGCCGCCCAAGCACAGGCTCTGCTGGCCGGCCACCCCACCAACCACTCCGTGGTGCTACGGAGAGAGCTGGGAAAGCACGACATGGGCTCTGTTGCCACTCAGGGCAGAGTCCTGCCCGTGCTGCCATGCCGGAGTGGTGGCACCTGCCCCTGCCAGGACATGCAGTGCAGGGAGGGACCTTGGCAAAGCCAGTCTGTTCAGCAGAGCAAAGCACTGACATGGGACCTGAAGCACAAAGGGAGAAGGAGCAGGACGGATGTGGCACAGCCCATGGCTGAGGCTGCAGCAGTGCCTACCACAACTGCCTCAAGCCATGTTGCAGCAGTGTGGTCCATGCCCTGGCTGTACTAGCCCTCACTTGCACCAGCTGGGCTGCACTGCCCCTGGTGAGGGATGCAGTGGGCCCGGGGAGCTGGTCGAGCTGTAGGAAGTGGTAGCACAAGTGCTGCCGATGAGAATCTGGCAGCCAGTGGGCAGGAGAAGTCAGGATGGGAAAGTCTCTGTGGGGCACCCCAGGAAGGGTGGGCATCTGCAGAGGGACTGTGGGCACCAGGCGCTTGCTGTGCCTGCATTATGCTGCTGCAACATACACTGCCAGCCAACACCTTCCCAGCACCATGGCAGCAACCTCTCAGCTGGTGTGGCTGCTGAAAATAGCCTGCTGCAGGGTGGGCTTCTTACCCAGGAGAGTCCTCACCGCCTCTGTGGCTGGGACCTCACCAGCACCAGCATTGATTTTCATGCTGCTCTCCAGTGTCTCTTGTTCTCAGTGTCTGAAAGGAGTGGGGACTGGGGCCAAAACCGTGGTGCTGGTAACAGAGCGGCCACTGGGAATGCACTGTGCCGGATCTGCACTGGCATCAGGCTCCAGCCAGGCTCCCACTGGTGGTTTTCTCTTTCCCTGTGAAGCTCACATTGACGGTAGCAGGAGCCAAAGACAAAGTGGTCTCTGCTGCTGTCACCTCCAAAGACTCCAAACACAGAGGATATGAAGCAACAGCTGGCCAGGGGTGAACAAAACGCTGTGGGGCTCCTGTGACACCCAGTGCTGCCAGGGACCACTCTGTGCTTCCCCTGACTTGTAGCAAGGCCTTGGGAATGCAGTGAGACATGGAAAAGGGACCTTTCCTTCTGCTGTGGGAAAGCTAAACCGAACTATGGTTACCAGCCTCTTCCTGCCACACATCAAAGTCGGAGACAAGCTGACAACCCCAGCACCAGCTCTTCTCTATGGCTGATAGTTTTAATTAGGGCAGCATCAGTGGCTCCTGCTGGGTGCGGGCACCTGTTGAGATCCCCTTGATCTCAGTGGGATCCCCTTGCCTGATGGTGGCAAGGAGAAGGCTGAGCTGGCTGGACCACTGCTCTACAGCAGCAAAACAGGGTTTTGCCTGGGCTGCCCTGAGGAATGGAGCAGGAACCCACTGGCTGACCCATCTCGACACCTCCCTGATTTTCAGCAGAGCAACGGTACAGGATGGCAGGGGGAATGAGGAGGTGGCGGGTGCATTCACAGCCGATCATTAGCAGAAATCCCGGCGCTCCCGGGCCCGAGCAGCAGTGGGGCTGCAGGAGCCGTCGAGGACAAGCCACGCCCTGCCCAAGCGGGAGAGGGTGTTTCGAGGGGAAGGAGCAGGGATGGGGACAGGGCAGAGGATCTGCAGGACAACAGCACCATTAGTAGCATCGGGGCCACAACAAGTGGATGACGGGCAGGGCATCCGCCCGGAGAGGCTTCTGGCCATCCTGGCTCGCCAAGCTGGGAACTTGCTGGCAGCCACCGCATACAGCCAGAAAGACCCCAAATCCCAAAAGAAAACCACCCAGAGCCACTAAACCCCAAGTCACCCTGCACGAAAAATCTTCCCTTGCTGCCTGCAGCTGCTGCCCCTTGGCAGCGCCCATTAGTGCCACTGCTGCCCGCTGTGCCCATCCCCGCTCCCCGCCCGCATGCCGGCCCCGACTCACCGCACCAGGGATGCTGCTCAGCAGCAAAGCAGCTCTGGATGGCCAGGCTGCCCCGGGGTAGATATAAGAGCCGCGGCCGCCTCGCTGTTTTGCATTAAGGGGGAGTGTCGGCGCTTGGCGTCCAAAGCACTTGGCGGCCACTGCCGGGCCCCCAGCGCCCGGCTTCTCACCGCGCTCCATTAGCCCTATTAGGGGATTTTCTTCCTTGCGAAAGGGAGCTAAATTATTCATGGCGCCTCGCTAAAAGCCTGAGGATGTGCCGCTGCGACGCTGGAAACGCCGCCCCTGCCCGCAGCCGCCCCTCACCCTGCGGTGACAGGTCCCGCACCACCGGCACACAGGGCGGTGGGGACGGTGGGGACAGCTCAGCACTGGGGTCAGGGGGGAGCAGAGACGGTCCCCTGCGAGACACAGCCCTCTTACGGTGCCCGCGGCAGCAGGGCTGGAGCTGGGCTGTGGCAGGACTCAAAGGTGGTCTCCTTCAGACGGGAGCCCCGGAATGGAACTGGGTGGTGGACGTTGGCAGCCTATGGACAAGCCTGGTCCTGCCTGTCAGGGAGCCTTGTGCACCAGATGTGCCCAGTGGTTCAGGCCAGTTTGGCAGACAAAACCTGCCTGTGGCTGGGGCTTGGCAGTGCTGGTGACAGTGCTGGTGGCAGTGCTGGGACAGCCTCACTCACAGTGCCACTCAGCCATCCCCGTGCTGGCCAGCCTCACCTTCTCCTGCTCCGCACGGGATGGAGCAGGGATGGCATGGCTCTCTCAGGGAGCAGCTCCCTGCCCCACGGCAGCTGGGCCAGACCCAGTCCCACACCACCAGGGCTACTTTGGCCCCAGAAACACCGGAGCGGCTGCTGGCACAGTGCATGGGCAAAGAGCTGCCCTCACTTCAGACGGTAAAAGGATGGTGGTGGGGGCAAGTGTTGCCTCCTGAACCACTTAACGACGCTGGTCCTAATGGCTGGAGCAGCAGAGCAGCTGGCTGGGTTCCTGGAGCTGCCCTTGGGAAAAGACAGCGAGCTGCTCCAGGCAGAGCATTGGTGCAGGATGCCCCACACAGCCCTCCTGCCACAGTCCAGCCACACTCTGTTGCTTGGGCAGCCCACGAGGATGGTCCCCTCCACCCAGCCACACCACAGGGTCCCCACGCCGCGCTCCCAAACCCACGAGCAGGTGAGGAGGTGATTCCACATCAGCGACACCCATCCCACATGAAGAGACTCTGGCACGGCGGGCAGGTGAGCACTGTGGCAGCAACACCCAGGGCAGGGGCCACGGACACTTGCTGGGGGGATTTTGGGGAGGGAGAAGGGCTGGGTTACCTGTAGAACTGGAGCTGGCGCTTGGGGCTCCCGTACCTCGCGCTTCCGACAGCAAAGGGGAGAGAGAAGAAAGATGCCACAAACCCCATTAGAAAGAAGGAGCGGGACCGACTGGCAGAGCCAGCGGCCACAGGAAGGGTCAGTGGCACCCACCCATGCCACATCATGGTGGGCACAGGGCAGTGGGCATTGGCATGACCCCAGAAGTACCCACTATGCCCATAACAGGCACCAGCACCCCAAAACGCTGCTGCTGCCACGTGGGGTTTTTGTCCTGGAAGTTTTTGCACCAAGTGTGCTGGGGCGGTTTTGGAGTGTGAGGGCAGTTTCAGGGAGTGTGGTGGTTCTGGGGTGCCACGGGCCCAGGTTTGAAGTCCCACAGAGCCCTACCACCACCATCCCACACCCTTACCTGTAAATCATCCCTGGGGAGCCCGTCTGCCGCAGCGAGAGTCGCGCTGGGGAGTCAGTGGTGGATTCGGGATACATGGAGCCACCCTGGGCTCCCCGGAGCCACTCGCTGCCTCACCCCTGCCACAGGGGAAGAGAAAAAAAGGAAGAAATGAGGCTTTTTGGGCACGCGCATGACGGTGCTTCCTGTTGCAGAAGCTCGCGAGCCGGATGGCATGTGGCACGGGCAGTGGTGTGGGCATGGCAGCCCTGCCAGCCCCAAACCCCAGGGCTCACACCCTGACCTGCTGCTGATCCCAAAACCATCTTGCCCCAGCCCTGTGCCCCTGACCTCTCAGCTTGGCTGCTCTCCCCAAACTTCTGGGGAGAGCACTCAGGAAATGGTGGGTAAATGCAAGCCTGAAAACTGAAACATTCTGAAAACGCTGAAGCCACCCCTGAGGGTCCTTCTGCAAGGGAGATGCCAAGAAGAGGAAAACAGCCCAGCTCTTCCCGCAGCCCACACGTGACTGTGTGCAAGGGGATGCAAGAACTTCAAGGGAAGGGGTGCTCTCACCCCCAGGCAGCCCCAATTTTTCCTGTCCCTGTCCCCATGACAGGGGCATCCAGCATGACTCCTTGGGAGCTGTGCTCCTGCTCCTGCAACACTGTCAGCAGTTTCCAGTATCACAGAAAATGATGACACTTCCCTACAGAACTGGGGCTAGGATTTAAATTTATCCCATCTTTCTTTAGGCTGGTGAGATGCCATCTTTACGCTACAGGTCACCAGCTGCTCTTTCCCCGAGATGGGGACTGAGACATCTCCAGGCTCCTTCCTGGCTGCCCTGGGCTCAGCGGGAGCATGGCCTTACACAGTGTGCTCATGCCCTGGCACGCATCCCACCTGCATCCTGGCACAGCATGCCTGCATCCTGCATCCCTCCCGCATCCTGGCATAGCATGCCTGCATCCCGCACAGCGTGCCTGCATATCGCACGCTGCCTGCATCCCAGCAGGGAATGCCTACATCCTGCAACCCATATCCCGCATCCCAGCACGGCGTGCCAGCATCCCGCATTCCTCCCGCATCCTGCATCCCTCCGGCATCCCGGCACGGCGTGCCCGCATCCCGGCGCAGCCCCTGCAGCCCACGCAGCCCAATGGCAGCGGCTGCGGCAGCCGAGCCCGTCCCCGCGGAGCCGCCCGCCCGCCCACCGCAGCTCCCGGCCCCGCTGCAGCCCCGGCACAGATGCCCATCGCTCTCCTCCCGACCACCACAGGAGAGCATCTCCCTTGGCCGCAGCCACGCCGGGGCCGGAGCCCAGGCAGGCTCGGAAAAGCCGGGTTTATTTTTGAGAGGTCAGCAGGGAGCCGCTCTCTCCCGGCCCCGCAGCACTGCCGAGCCCCCCAGGCAGGACACTGCCGAGCCCCCCGAGCCCTTGTGATCCCCCAGCTTCTCCGGGGGCTGCTCGTGTTGGCTCCACAGCTCCCGCGGCCTCGCCTGGCAGTGGGCAGTTCCCTGCAGCACCACCAGCTATGTGGCAGCCACTAGCTGGGCACTCTCCTGCCCGCTCATCCCTGCTCAGCATCACTTTGTTAGTGGGGGGATACAGAAGCTGAGGGGAGCTGGGGAATGAATGCCTGCAGGGGGGCCAGCTGGCCCCCTGTGCCCCAGCACAGCCCTGCAGCTTCTTGCTTGCACTGCCACAGTCCCAGACTCCTGAGGGTCTCAGGATGGGCTGCTTCTGTATCCCGAGAGGCTGTGGTGCCAGGAGCTCAGCTTTCTGCAATTTTCAACAGACCCTGATGCCCCTTCTCTGTTGCCTCCCAGTGATGCTGCAGGGACTGAGTGCAGCGGCTGGCAAGTCTCTGGTGGTGCTGGAGGGACTTTGCTGGGAAGTGTGGCTGGACCACAGGCACACATTTCAGGGCTCTGCATCCTGAGGAGCCAGAGCATTCCAGCCTCTGGGTCAATGCACCCCTCTGAGCTCTCCGAGCCAAAGGTGCTGCCAAAAGCCCAATCCACTCCATGCTGGCAGTTTGGTGCTTCCCTGAGACTGCTCCTGCACCTCCAGGTTCCTCACAGCACAACTCAGCCACAAGTCCGCAACTGCGGTATTTTCTACGGGGCAATAGACCCAAAAGGAAGAAACGTGTTTTCTCCTGCAGGATGCACCCAGGAGTCATGTGAAGGGTGCAGGGTGTCCCGACGGCTTGTGCTCCCGCTGGGCTCCATCCCTGTCCCTGGCAGCACGATGGGGCACAACAGAGTGGGCACTGCGACACAGGCGGTTCATGCCCGGGGAGCACCCAGGAGCCAAAGCTCTGCTGGGCCAGCCTGAGTGGGACTACGGACTGCAGCCTCCCAGACACACTGCCGTCAGAGCAGGACGGGGTGAAACTGCACATGGAATTAATGGGAATGTAAGGACGAGACCGCTGCTTCTGATGAGCCTGATCCCCCAAGGGTGAGGCCCTGGCAGACCCCCACCCTGGGCACCCCAGCATCCTACCCAGCCGCTCAGGTGAGGGACGCAGGGAACGCGAGACGGAGCATCTCTCCACGCCAGGTGCCCATCCCCGTATTTCTCCCCCATTTTTACCCGCGTTTGCAGCAAATGCCCCCCCTCCGACGTCACGGGGAAGGTGACTTTAGCTCAATGACTCACGCTGCCCTGCTCTGTCGCCTCGGCACCTCCTGCCGTCACCTCTGCGCTCATGCCCCGCTCCGGTCCCGTGCCCCCCCCGGCTGCACGGGCGCCGCAGGGATCCGCAGAGCAGCAGCCCTGCCCCTTCCCTCGGCCCGCAGTGTCCCCCAGCCCCACCGGGCCCCTCCGACCTCGCTGCCGGGCTCCGGCGCCTTCACCAGCCCATCATCGCGACAACGCAGCCAGACGCGTGGTGGGGACTCAGTTGCGACACGTGAGGTCGCCCGTGACCACCGAAGCGCCGGCACCGGCTGCCGAGTCAATGACACAGCCCGAAAAACACATGCGGGCGCGCCAGCCGGGGTTATTCCGGCTCTGCCGTCACGTACACCAGTGCCAAGGTGCTGGGGTCCATCGGGACGCCGAGCCCACGCGTGTCCCCGGTGCGTGACCCTGCCGGCTCCCCGCTGTGCCGCGGCACCCAGCACCGCACCTACCTGGCTCCGGTGCTCGGAGAGAGGGAGACGCGAGGTCGGGAGGCACAAAGAAACGAGTCAAAAGCCCTGCTCGCTGCAGGCTCCGCCGCTCCCGGGAAGCGACGCCGGTGCCGGCGCAAGGCAGCTGCTACAGCCGGCGGCAAGCGCAGCGGATGATGGTTCCTACCCCATTCCCGCTCCGTCCCCGGGAAAAGGCGCCTGGCGGACGGGGAAGCCGAGCCCTCCGCGCCCCAGGATGCGGCAGCACCCAGGGATGCTGCAGAGCCGTGCCTGCCGCTCTCACATCCTGACTCGGCAAGTTTGCCTCCGCCGGTGGCTGCAGCCGGCTCCCGATCCCGCCGGTGCCTTAACCGTGTCGGCGCCGCAGCCCCGCACCGGCAACGCGTGGGCGAGCGAGCGGCTGCCACCGACCGCCCCTGCGCAGCTCAGGCGGGGGGAGGCTCGTCCGGGGCCGCAGGGAGCCTGGGCAGGAGCTGCATCATCGCTGCCATAAATCACGCCGGGTGTTTTTCTTAAAAAAAATAAAAAAAATTTAAAAAAATCAAATGCAGCATCGGCAGTGATGCTGCGGGGCCGCCTCCAGCACTGGGGTCAGTCCTGCTGCTGGCCACCCGTCCTCCTTGGCTCGTGCCCATCACGCCTTTTCAGCGCCTTTGGGTTTTTGGCCACCTCGGGCAAACCCCCCCCACTCCCCACTCCCTGGAGCGTGTGGCTCGGAGAAACCCCAGTAAGTGGAGCAGGCTGGTCCCCGCGGTGATCCCGCAGCAATAACAACACTGATGCGGCTGGATCTAACAGGAAAACTAGAGGCCGAGCCTGCAAAAAAGGGGTCAGGGTTTCGGACACACTGCTCACGCAGTGGTGCTCTGGCACTTATAAATTAGGAAAACCCGGTTCCTCTCCCTCAGCCAAGTCATGCTCAGCTTCATGGCAGCATCTTGGCGCTTCCTCTGTCCTTCCAGCACAGTCCTGGCAGCGACGGGGCCAACAAGCACGCTGTCTGTTCCAAACCATGCCGGTACTGACAAGGACCACTTGGCACTGCTGGGGTGGGTGAGCCCAGCAGGCTGCCCGCTTTCGACGCCTCAGCAGCTCCAGGAACAGCCAGCGACAGATGGGGAAGGCCATAAACCCCATCCCGTGCAGGGATGCTCCCAGCACCAGACCATCAGTGGTTTTGCTCTCACAGCAGACAGTGGAACCCCGTGCCAAGTTGTTCTGCTCCCACTCTGCAATGCATCCAACCCACAGATCCACACACCAAGAGCAGGAGGTGATGGCTGGCCCTCCAGCCCTCCTCATCCAAACAATAATAACGAGAAGTGATAAAACCATCAGCCCTCCCAAACCTTCCATTGGCAGCTGCATGCAGAGGCGTTTCCTGCTCACCAGCCGGAAAATCACTGCATATATGCAACAGGCCTGCACAGGGATGTGATACAGGCTGGATACATCTCACCCAGCCTGCTTTGGCACTCACCCACCCGCTGCGCCGCGGCTCCCAGCGACGCTTTGGGAGGAAAGCTGTGGTTTCGGGAAGCGGGCTGGGTGCCCTGCCAGCGGCATGGACCACGTCTCACCTGGACAATATCCCGCAGCATCCATGTGAGCGGTCCCGGGATCAGAGCTCCACGTGCCAGCCACGGGCTGAGCGGGCGGGGGTCCACGGGGGTCCCCATCTCGAGGGAAACAGCCTCAAAAACGAGGCTGGAGAGGGGCTGACGAGCCAGAGGCCTGAGAGCTTCGTGCCCAGCAGAAAAGCTGATGGAGCAGTGGCTGCAGACGGGCTGCGAGGCGACCGGGGACCCTCCACGGGGCTGGGGGCTCCTTCCCCCCGCAGACCCCCGGTCACCAAGGAACCAGCGGCAGGAAATCGAAGGGAACTGAAGGAACCCTGGCGTTTGACCCGCTGTGCACAAAGCGGCACAAAGAGAGCCGGACGACGCTCGGGGTAAACCCAACCTCCCCACTCCCGTGTCCCCGGGGGCTCCAGCCCCGCCGCTCCCGGTGCACGGCCACAGGCCGCAGGCCACCGGAGCATTACGCACAGGGGCCACCTCGCCTTGGTGGGGGAAAGAACCACGACTGGACGGCGGACAACCACCGCCATCCCCGCACAGCCCGGGGTCCCACCGCGCCCACAGCCGGCGGCGCGGCCCGCGCACCGGGGGGCAACCGGGAGGGGCGTGCGGCGCGGTGGCCTCGGCCATAGCTGTGCCCGCGGGCCTGTCCGGTCCCATCGCCCTGTCCCTATCCCTGTCTCTGCCCCTATCCCTGTCACTGTCACTGTCCCTATCCCCGTCCAGGTCCCGGCCCCGCTCCCCCCGCGCCCCCGCACCTGCCCCGCGTCCGCCGCTCCCGCCGCTCCGCCGCGCGCCCTCGTGGGGGGCGGCCCCGCCCCGCCCCGCCCCGCCCGCCGCCCATTGGCTGCGCCGCCCGCCTCTCGCGCCGCATGCAAATGAGCAGGGCGCCGCGCCCCTCCCATTGGCTGCGCCGCGCGCCCCTCGCGCCGCATGCAAATGAGCAGGGCGCCGCTCCCCTCCCATTGGCTGCGGAGCAGGCCGGGCCCGGCGCGAGGCCCCGCCCCTCGCGGTGCGGCACCATCGCCCTAGTAACCCGATGCTGAGCCGGCCGCGACCACCCGCGCGGGCGGGGGGAGCACCGGCCCCGCCGCCGCCGCTTCGGCCCCGCCGCCCCTCCCGCGCCGCTGCGAGATCGCTCCGGGAGCGCCCCGCCGACACGTCGCTCCTCTTGCCGCTGGCGAGGATGCGCGGGAGGCGGGCGGCGGAGCGGTGAGCGGCGGCGGCGCGTCCCTTCCCCCCTTGGCCCGGCGCGCAGTTGGTCGGGCCCGATAAGATGGCGTCGGGGCGCGGTGAGTGAGCGTGGGGGGGGCGGTCCCCGTCCCGGTCCCGGTCCAGGTCCCGATCCCGATCCCGATCCCGGACAGGATCCCCATCCCGGTCCCAGTCCTGATCCCGATCCCGGACAGTATCCCGGTCCCGGTTCCGATCCGGGACAGGATCCCGATCCCCATCCGGGACAGGATCCCGTTCCCGATCCCGGACAGGATCCCGTTCCCGATCGCGATCTTGGTCCCGATCCCGGATAGGATCCCGTTCCCGATCCCAATCCCACTCCCGCTCCCCATCCCTATCCCCATCCCGATCCCGCTCCCCATCCCAATCCCGCTCCCCATCCCGGTCAC